>JASDQU010738276.1:41729-54961 GCA_032191745.1 Picea mariana
TGGGGGGGGGGGGGTCCGATATGGGCGGTTTTTCCCGGTGGGCCCCATCCTAACGTGTCACAAATTTATGGCGTCGGACCCCCCTCACTATAAACCAATTACTTCCATACCGACATTCCTATACCACCGTCGCTTCATCATGTCACATCCCACTATCTCCCCTATAAGTCTCGTCTCATAACTCTGTCAACTTGTCCCCTCCTTTCACCTGTTACAGATCATGTCCCACTTGCTTATCCTCCAATCATTGCCCTCCATGTCATCTTGGTACACCCGTCACCCGTCCTCCACCTACCACCTCACGCCTCAAGTGATTCGTTGGACATTTATTATAGGCTAACATACCTGTTAGTCTTTTGACCTATCCCCCATGCCCAACGGATACCCGTTTACTCAATTTTAACCCCATTTCTGCCATTCATGCACTACTCATAATATCTGCGCACCAGAAAGATCTTTTTCCTCTCCTTTTCAACCAGTAACCCAACCATAGTCACTTCCTACTAACTCTTTTGTTTCAGTTTGTAGGTACATTTTGAATCGATGGCACTGAAATATAAAAGATCAGAAGTCGAGGAAAATCCTTTCCTCCCACCTCCTTTCAACCTCGACCAGATTCCACTAGCTGATAAATATTACGTGATCACAGAGACCAGGTGTGAGTTCGACTTGGCTGAATTGTAGATATGGTTTAAATATACCTTCATGGATCAAAGCGATGAGATCGAGCTCTGGGATTCCAATATCCCTCTGTATCTATTTCCCCAAATCCACCATTTTCTAGAGTTCCCCCTCAAATGCCAGATGCATTACCTCCCCGATCAGAGAGCCGCCGTATCATCGTCTAGAGAAACTCTTTTCTCTATCAAACCTAAGGCCATTGATCAAATGATGCAGATACCTAGAGTTGAATCCCATTCCCCCCTCAATATTGAAGTTCCGAAAGAAATGTACCAGAACCTTTCTTTTCCCCAAAGAGTGCAGATTTTTTACTTGTTCCTCCCACAGGATGCCCAATTTCCCAAGAAAAACCCCCCTTACCATTCCTCCACGTTTTTGGAACAGGGAAACCAAATTATTTCATCATTATGTTGTCTTCTCATCTATTTATCAGACGAATGGGTGGATGAACCCATCTTGGGTTTCCTATCCATTTTCTCTACTAAAGATAAGGCCATCATCCAGTTCAATTACAACACCTTTCTGGCCGAGAATATCCATGATCATCTTTTTAAATTCACCACAGAGGGAATGTTCTGGTATTCTTCAATACCGGCTTACATTTTCACCTTCTTTCAAACAGATAGACTCTATTTCCCTATGAAGAAAATGGACCAGGATGGCAAACCACGGGATGTAACCTATTGGACTTCGTTACTCAGAAGAAATTCCACAGAGTTTAATTTCAAACAGTTTATTGAGAAGTTTTACCATCTAGTGGTGAGCATGCTCAGTGGTAGACTGGATCCGAGGATAAATGAGGAGGTCTAGAGAATATTACACCTCTTAGACCTCGCCAAGACTGGAGATTGGTAGCTCTATCAAAATCACATAGAAATCAGGGTATATGGTTGTGAGTTAGCTCTTACCCACGTACTTTCCTATCAGGATATTTTCCCTGGATTTTATTAGACAAATGATCAATTTGGATGATATACATTTTGTATCTTTGAAGAAGAAACAACAGATGAGAATCAAAGGGTAGATAGGACCTTTTATCTGCAACAGTCAAGCTATCGGAGAAGAGGCAGACAAATTATTAAAGGAAATGAAATTTAGTACTAGTTTCACTTGGCACTATGATCGGTGTGGGATCATTTCAGAAATGAGATCGAAGAACAAAATTTCTCCATATGCTCACACACTCAAACTAGAAATTGAGAAATTTGTGAACCAGGCAAAGTGCGAGGTGAACAATCTGGAAGACACTAAACAACAGTCGCCTCTAACCATGATTTCACAAACTACCACTCTGCAGGTACTAAAGGAGAAAATACCAAGGAAATATGTTTCTCCTTCACTCACCGAATTGTTAGTAGAGGATTTCTAGGTATACACTAAAAGGCCTAAAACCACCCACACTACTCATAGGTATGGAGAGGAAGAGACCCAATCTACCAAGGTAGTCGAGGGATAATGTACACCACTTCTTTCAAGAAGCCATCAGATGATGTCTACCTCTTCCTTGAAGAAGAAGACTAATACTACTCTAATCACCCAACCTCCACCGGGATCCGTATAACTCAACATTTTTGAAAAATATGATTTCATTAAGAAGAAAAACTAGATGCTGACCAACAACACCTCTGCTCATTTCTGGAAGAAAATTTCCATAGCACAACACAAATTTATATCATCTTTTGATATAGAGAAGGGAAGAATGTACATGGTGTTTCTGCAAGCACAGGTGTCTCAACCCAAAGAGATCATTGATTACAAAAGGTCAACTCTTGAATTTGATTCCAAACAAGTTCATCCAGCTCAACAAATGGATCTGCACAGGCAGACTGGAGAAACGGTATTCTCCAGATTGTCCCACGCTTCCTCTACTACTGCGAAATTACAGATCTCTCTGAACAACGTTCAAACCCAATTAAAACTGGAGAAAATATTATATTTTTCAAAGGACATCAGGATTAAATCCTTAGAAGAATTGGTGCTCAAAATTGGGTATGACCCCTCAAATGTGAAAGCGACTGAGGATTTACTTAAGAAAAAGAATGTTGACATAGCTTCTCTGAGGAAACAACTGAAATTTCCAGCTACAGAAGACTCACAAGCCAAAGATATAGTTGAGACAGAAGGGGAGAAGGAGGAATTGATAAATCTTATCATGGAACAAAATGCACAAATAAAAGAGATGGAAGCAGATATGGAACGACTAGTAAAGGAGAAAGAACAAGCAACACCTATGGAAGTCATCCCATTGAATGCAGTTCCTCTCACAGGAGTTAGCACGACAACTGTATCAACAACCACTGTAGTAGAACTTCCATTAGCCACCCCACTGACAGCTCTGGAAAAATCTATAGATCTAGAAAAATCAATGGAGTAGATGACCCTACAAGGAACAGAGATCAATAGACTAAAAAAGGAGGTTGAGAATCTCCAGGATCTTAAGTCTTCCTACCATACAAGCTACAACATTGAGAAGCAAACATCAGAAAAGCTCAAGAAGGAAATACAGCAGTTGTAAAAGCAAACAGTGGTGGGAAAAATGCTAGTTGAAGCCAAGGATAACATTTGGATGGACATCTCCAAGTTCGTAAATGAAATTTGTCCCATGGTTCAAATTATGTTTGAACAACACGAATTAGTGTTGAGGAGCAGGTAGGACATTGACAAGATAAAGGGAGAGATGGGAGAAATGCCCACAGAATCAAATGAAATAATTAGATTTATGAATTCAAAGACTAGGGAAGAGATGGAAGACCTGAAGATTGAAGATAGGATGGAAACCATCCTTTAAGTCAAGAGGGTTCTGACTAAAAGAGGATTGATGTTGCAACTGGAGGAGAAAGTCTAGAACATGGACGTCAGATTTCAGAGGTTCTTCAACAAGATCGGTTCCTTGCAAAAGAAAGGTCTTCATGATTTACTGGTACTAAATGACAAGCTAATGACCCTCTCTGACTACAAGAAGAATATTTCCATGGTGGCCAAGTACACTTCCAACTTTTCAAGAATACAGGGCACCATAGCAGGCAAAGAATTTCTAGAGACTTTGCAGCTAGACCTCAAGATCCAACACGAGATCAAATATATTTTCATCACAAGGCCAACATTTGCTAAATATATAGAAATGGATGAAATCTATCGAAGACTGCTCAAAGTCACCATTCCCAGTCAACAAATATGGGAGGAGTTGTGCACTTTGATCGAATGAGGGATGAGGTGTACAATCCAACTCAACATGCAGAGAAGTCAAAGTCACATGAATGAATCACCAACAGCCTTCCCCAAAATCAACATGAAAGATTCGACAGATCATCATCAGTTCCTACATTTTTGTATCTTGTTATATAGTTAGTTAGATCTAGAATCTACCACGTCCTGATCATTAATGACAGGGTCATTTGTAATTTTGATTATAAATACTTCGAACTTGGAAGTATTGAGGGTTGATCTTTACGCCCAAGCAAGTTGTAAGAACTGTAATTTTTATCAGATATCTACCAGTAATAAAAGGGATGTTTCACAGGATTCTCACGTGTTAGTTGTTGATGAATTTTTCTTCTCTTTGTTGAATGTTTATCTCTCTCAGTACTTATTTTGTGTTTGTAAATCTGATCATGCGAAAGTGGAGAAAGTTGCAGAATTTATCCTCGTATACTCTGTTTCCGACTTTAAATGATCTAAATGTTTTCTTCTGATGTTATAATTAAGAAATTCTTAAATGCTTCTTGGTTATAATTGATTATCTCATCTTCTCTGCTTTCCATCATTTTATGCTAAAGAATCCAATAGTTGCATTATCCTACCCTGTGAGAATACCTTTTAAAATCTGTTAGTCAGTCTCAAATTTTATAAAAGCAGACTCCATAGCCCAATGGAGGTGTAAACCCTTTTTCAGCCATTTTATAAAAACAAACAACTCGGTCCTATTTATTTTAACTAGCCTAATATCTGAATTTTGAAACAAAGTTAAATCTTACAGAGAGATCTCTCTCTAAAACTGGCAGTGCTAGATCCCAGTTTCGAAGTGGTTGGATAAAGTTACCTCTCGTAAATTTCTTCTGCCTTTCAACAAACTATGGGAATTTATAGAGTGATAACAAAATGGAAGACAACATTTAATACAAATGAAGGTTTGTTTGAATGGCTAGTCATGCCTTTTGGATTGACAAATTCTCCAAGCACATTTATGAGGTTGATGAATGAAGTACTGAAATACTTCATAGGAAAATTTGTCATTGTATATATGGATGATATATTCACATATAAAAAAATTGCTTTTGGCCTTAAGAATGTTGGAGCTACTTTTCAGCGGGCCATGTTGTTTTCTTTCCACAACCTCAAACACATAGTCAAGGTGTATCTTGATGATTTTTCATCACGTTCTTATAAGAGATCCAATCATCCCTCCCATTTATGACTTATGTTTGAGAGGTGTCTCTACTATCAGATTCGCTTGAATCCAAACAAGTGTAGTTTTTGTGTGTCATCGGGACGCTTGTTAGGTTTCATCATGTCAACTAAAGGGATCATTGTCGATCCTTTGAAGGTTGAGGAAATAGTTCAATTTCCTTCCTCGCGCACAATCCCCCAGCTTCAAAGTCTACAGGGGAAACCCAACTTTCTTCAGTGTTTTGTTACCAACTATGTCGAGATTACAAAAGGGTTTATGCATCTTTTGAAAAAAAGGGATCCCATTCTATTGGAATGAATAAGCTCAGTGCTCTTTTGAAGTGTTGAAATGTTCTCTGATGTCTGGAACTCTTCTCATTCCTCCATATTATGGCAATGATTTCTTGTTGTATTTGGTTGTCGTAAAGTCTACCATTGGCATCATATTGGTCCAAGAAAATGATGTGCTCTAAGAGAATGTTATCTACTATCTTAGTTGAGCCCTAGTTGGACCAAAACTCAACTACACACATGTTGAGAAACTTGATTTGGTAGTTGTTCACACTATCCAACGATTTTGTTACTATATTTTACTTCAAAAGACCATGGTCATAGCCTTTGTCAACCCTTTTCAATATGTGTTAACACGGCGGATCATCGGCGAGAAAATCAATCGATGGAAAGTCATCATGCAAGAGTTTGACTTGGATTTTGTTTTGGTGAAATCTAAAAAGTCCTTGGTCTTTGCTGAGATAATATCGGAACTTCCGGTTGAGAGTGGATATATTTCACCTGAAGAGTCACCGATCAATGAAGATATTTTTCTTATTGCATCTTCGAACCCTTGGTATGGAGATATACTTGTGTATATTCAAACTTTGAAGTGCCCTACTTATGCTTCTCATGACGAGCGTCGACAAATATGCCACCAAGAGCAGAACTATATTATCCTCAATGACACTTTATATCATCGAGCAGTAGATTTCATTCTTAGTCAATGTCTCACTCATGAAGAAGCAGAGCTTGTTTAAATGATTTTCACACAAGACCATGTGGCAATCATTTGTCTAGGTTGCAAACAGCCCAAAACATTCTTCATGTTGGATACTTTTGGCCCTCGTTAATAAAATATTATGTTGAGGTGGTCAAGAAGTGTCACCCATGTCGGATATTCTCTCGAAATATGTGGGCACACCAAGATCCCATGTTCCCAGTTATTGTTGTCGGTCCCTTCACCAAGTGGGGGGTTGATTTCACCACATGTCACCCAATTTCAGCCAGGGGGCATCGCTATATCATCATAGCAGTAGACTACTTTAATAAGTGGGTCAAATCTATGTCGACATTCAACAATAATGGGGAAGTGAATACCCTTTTAATTTTTAACTAGATCGTAGCCAGGTTCGGTATTCCGAAGGAGATTGTCATAGACCATGACAATCTCTTCCAGAACAAATGATGTCTAAATTAAAATCAAAACTAGGGTTTAAATAGGAACATTTGTCACCTTATTAACAACAACTAAATGGTTAGGTAGAAGATATTAATAAGTCTCTCAAGACTATTCTTTAGAGAACAATTAATTTTTCCAAGTCAATTTGGCATTTGATGTTGTATTCATCACTTTGGTCTTATCGAACTTCAGTAAAGAATGCTACTAGTTTTTCTCCTTACAAACTCATTTACGGGTTGGAGGCAGTCTTTCCCATTGAATGTCAAATCTCTTCTCTTAAGTTGGTAGTGGAACTACTTCTCGATACCACACCACTTGAAGAATGTATTTTATATCTCGAACAATGCGATGAACAACATCGATATGTAGCCTTGGCCAACGAGCCTCACAAACAATGTGTCAAGTGCCAATATGATCGTTCTATCTACCATCATATTTTCTCCAAAGGCGATCTTGTCCTAGTCTACAACCAAGACAAAGATCCCTTGGGGTAAGGCAAGTTCAAACCCATGTGGTTCAAGCCATTAATTGTGAAAAAATTCTTATAAAAGGGTGTGAATCGACGGTTTGATTTCGAGGGTAATGCTTTATTGGAGCCAAGAAATGGGATCTACCTTAAGAAGTATTACACTTAGGTCAATCACCTGAGAGTGACTTCTTGTATATATGTATAGTTTTTTTACATTCTTGTCTTTTTGTTTTATGGACGTGTAGTCATTATGTTTTCTTTTCATTGTGGTAGATGTCAAGTGAATCTGAAGTCTATGATGGGTTTACAGATGGTGCTAGCTGACACACTCGGAGGCTTGATTCCATAGCTTGGGTGATTTTTCACCTTTTGGTCAGTTGATGTCTTATGGAGGTATTTGTCTCGGTGAAGCAACCAATAATGTTTTCAAGTACAGTGCAGTAATAGAATTACTATGTGATGCCTTGTCACATGGTATTTCTCACCTCCGATTTGATTTAGATGCTCAATTGGTCATGTCTCAATTAAATTTTTACAATCCCACCCTTCATCGACAATTCCTTAGGGTACATCTCTTAGAATTTTGTTTTGATTATATTACTTGTATTCATGTTCCTAGGAAATCTTATCAACTAACTAATACATTTACTAATCAAGTATTATATTGGCATGTTTCTCACACATAAAAGTAAAACACACACATCCACATGTAAATGCATTTGTACAAATATGTTTATTCATAAGAAAAAAATATGTATATTTAATATATCCCAAAAAATAGTGTCATGAGTACAAAGTGGGCAATAAATCCTCAAATAGAGTCGGTATACATCACTGGGCTCAAGCCCTCAATACAAATTACAAAAAGTTCCCTTGACACATGTGTGGTCTAATGATAACTATGGTCTAGTCTTATTTTCCCTCTTATACTGAACTAGGACGTTTGCAATACACCAGAACAAATGGACCCAATTCCTGCGCACCCCTACTACGTGTGGTTGCATAGACAGTGGAGGTTCCTCTATCTCAGCCATCGAAATTGCACGAGTGAGAGCTATTAGGTTCCTCTCTACTCATCGCAATACTCTCCATGCCTCTCTAGCTGGGGTTCCTCTTGCAGTTCCTGGTCCTCTTGATCTTGTTGGTATGGCCTTTGTTCAAGGATGACACCTTTGTTTGAAAAACAGGATCACAGAGCAATAAAATAAAACAAATGCGGAAATAAAACACAAAAGAAAAATAATACAATAGAGATACAGATATACGTGGTTCACCCAGTGTGGGCTATGTCCACCACAGAAATTTCTAGGTCCTTCATTTATTATTATCCAGCAAATGAAGGGATACAACCTACAACAAACCTGTTGTAACTTCATCTTATTTCTCTCACAATCTCCTCTCTCATAATATAATATTCGCTATGATACATAACCGAAATACATTTCCCTCATAAAAGAGGGTTTCCTTCTAGGTAAAAAACCCCTAACATAACTTCTACTGTTAGATTTGTGGCCTTATAATGAACGGTCCAGATTTACAATGAAATTGCAATATACATTTACAAGGAAATTTTTCCTTTGGGGGCCTGCTTTGCCCCGGACCCCCCAGCCGGAGGGATATCCCCCCCTGACCCTACAGGGGGGGTAACCCCCCCTTCACTCCCTCGCATGAATGAGTGTACATTCTTCAGGGGTGTAAAGTCTTCATGGGGTATAAACATGGCTGAAAAACAAAGATCTCTGGATCAGGAAGATAATCAAGCTCCACAACCAACAATATCCCACTTGGAGATGAATCTCAACAAATCCACCGTTGTTGTATCTACTAGACTATGAATTTTCTTAGACCTAGAAAATTTCTCATCTTCACCTTCATGCTTGAATACCAACTGAAATTGAGAAAGAATTCAGTTTCTCCCTGGTTACTCCCTTTGTTAACATGTCTGCAAGATTCTGGCTAGTGTGTATCTTTTCCAACTTCAAATGTCCATCTTCCAAGATGGATCATATGAAATGGTAGCTTAGTTGTATATTCTTAGTCTTCGAAAGGAAGGATGAGTTCTTTGCAAGATGAATGACACTCTCACTATCATAGTACAACCTGTTATTCTCTTGTTTCTTTCCCAATTCCTCCATAAACCGCTGCAACCAAATCATTTCTTTACTAGCCTCTGTAGCAGCAACATACTCTGCTTCTATTGTTGAAAGTGAAACAACCTTTTGTAGTTTTGAAATCCAAGTTACTATGTTCCACCTATAGTAAAAACATACCCTGTGGTGCTCCTCCTACTATCTTTATCACCTGCCATATATGAATCAACATATCCCTGTAGAAAAGTGTTTGAACCTCCAAAACATAATGCATGAGTAACAATACCTCTCAAATACCTGAGAATCCACTTTACTGCCTCCCAATGTTCTTTACCTGGATTTTTCATATACCTACTCACAACTCCCACTGCATGTGCAATATCTGGTCTTGTGCAAACCATTGCATACATCAAGCTACCAACTACTGATGAATAAGGGACACTGGACATGTATTCTATATCCTCATGTGTCTTGGTACAAATTTCCTTAGTTAATTTGAAATGGTCTGATAAAGGTGTACTAACTATTTTTGCATTCTGTATTCTAAACCTCTCCAACACCTTGTCTATGTACTCACCCTGAGACAATGTCAATTTGCAATTTTTCATGTCTCTTGTTATTTGCATACCAAGGATTTTATTTACAACACCTAAATCCTTCATTGCAAATGAATTAGCTAATTTCTTCTTGAGCACATTTATATCCTACATATTAGACCCTGCAACAAGCATGTCATCTACATACAATAGAAAGATAATATAGCTTCCATTTTCTAGCATTTTAAAATAAACACAGTGATCAGAATGACATCTACTATAACCCTATTCTGTCATAAACATGTCAAACTTCAAATACCACAGCCTTGGAACTTGCTTTAGGCCACACAATCTCTTCCTCAACCTGCATACCAAATTCTCCTTCCCTTTGACCTCATACCCCTCTGGCTGCTACATAGAAATATCTTCCTCCAAATCCCCATGGAGAAAAGTTATTTTTACATCTAACTTTTCAAGATGCAAATCTTCTACTACCAAAAGACTTAAAATAGTCCTAATTGAAGTCATTTTAAAAACAGGAGAAAATATTTCATCAAAATCTATATCTTTCTTTTGTGCAAACCCCTTTACAACAAGTCTAGCCTTGTACCTCTTTTTTCCTCCATCTTCCTCTTTCAACTTGTAAACCCATTTATTCTGCAATGCTCTTTTTCCTATAGGAAACTGAACTAAGTCCAAAGTATGGTTATTTACCAAGGAATCCATTTCCTCTTTCATGACTTTCTCCCACTTCTTTTTGGTGTCTACCTGCATTGCCTCTTCATAACATTTTGGTTCACTAGAATCAATCAACAATAAATAATACAATGAAGGAGAGTATCGTTCAGGGGGTCTACTTAACCTGGTAGATCTTCTAACAACACTTGCAGGATTTTGAGGTACCTGTTTCTCCTGTTGTTGTATATTTTGAATTTTTTGTTCCTTTGGAATTTCTTTTTTAGTGATCTCATCAAGCACTGTGTATCCTGGTTTTTATTTTTCTTGTTTCTTTCCCTGCAATTGATCTTTGTACATGACCTTCTCATTGAATATGACATCTCTACTCCTAATGATTTTTTTATTTTCATAATCCCATAAGAGATAACCAAAATCATTAACACCATATCCAATAAAGGTACACTTCTTGGATTTTGCCTCAATATTTGTTAATATGGATAAATTCTTCACAACCGAAGCTCTTCTAAAAAGAATAGTTTACCTTTTTACCTATCCATTCCTCCTTTGGAATTCTACCATCCAAAGAGATTGAAGGTCCTTTTTTATTAAGTAAACAACAATATCTGCATCATCTACCCAGAACTGTAAGAGAAAACCAGCATGCAATATCATACTCCTTCCATGCTCCATGATTGTCCTCTTCATCCTTTCTGACATGCCATTTTCTTGTGGTGTTCTTGGAACTGTCTTCTCTCTACGAATCTCATGGTATGAACAGTAATCATAAAACTCCTTGCTTCAATATTCTCCTCCATTATTTGATCTAAGACACTTCAACCTTTTTCTTGTCTCATTCTCAACCAAAACTTTCCATTTCTTAAAAGTATCAAAAACATTAGATTTTTTTCGAATGTAATAAACCCAATTTTTTCTAGTTGCATCATCAATAAAAGTAACATAATAACGAGAACCACCAAGATATGATACCTGAGTTGGTCCATGTTAATCCCTAATATTGGCTCATTACCCCTTAATTGGGGCATGCTACATTAATAATGTTATTTTGTTTATGTCGTCTTTATTCTATTAGTTGTAATTATACCTCCTAGTCTCCTATATATACCAAGGAGACATTTTCATTTGGAATCATCTTGTACTTGAACATTTATGTGGGGAAAAAGGTGGTTTCCCCCTTGAAGAGGATTATTATCTGAAATTATCTCTCTTTCAAGGCGTTGAGTACTTATTCTGAGGATTTTCTATGCTATATTGATATTTCGTTCTTAACATATGGTATCAGAGCTCAAGGTCTTGGGGTTTCGCTGCTACATCTGAGACACCGTGAATTTTTGCTATAACTTTTTTTCTACAATGATTAAGAAGGAATGGCTTGGAGGATATTTATTAGAAGGATCAAGGTACGTTGGGTTACAATTTCATCTCCTGAGGCCTTATACTTTCGGAGATACAGCCTTTGTAAGATAGGGTTCTGGAATCATCCTGAATTGAGTCATTGCGTAATTTTCGCTATAAATTTTTTTATGTAATGTTTCAGACCCTGAACTCCAGAGGATATTCTCAAAAATTCATAAGGTATATATGGTAGCAATTTCAGCTTCTAGGTCATCTTAAATTTGTAGATACACCCTGTGGAAGATAGGATATCTAACTAGTCCTATTGACTAGTATCAAGCAAGTGTTTCAGGTAAAACAATCATAAATTCTTCCTAGAGTATCCAAATTGAGTGAGAATAGTTGCATTGGATAGTGGACAGCCCATAGTAGTTCTGGTACTAGTTTCAGAATTTTATATCAATTATTTTGTGCGGGGAACGCTATACAAATGAGATATCCTGGAAAAGCCAAAAATCAGAAAGTTGTGGGGAAGTTACTATAAAATCCACTTGGCACATCCAATTTTTATTATAACTATGGCATTGAAGAGAAGAAATATCAGAGAACTACAAAAAATAAAAGTGAATACTCAGAAGGGTTGAAATTTTGGAGATACAATAAAAGGAAGATTTTCTAGTAGAACCACCTCAAAATCAAGGTTTAAAGTGATACTTGTCCAACATGCAACCAAAAAAGGGAACTTCTACACCAAATAAGCCTCCAGAAAATCCTACTTGGACTCTTGATGAAGGTGAAGAAATGCATAGGGACATAAATGATTTACAAAAGAAGACAGTAGCCAAAGATGAACTACAAGAGAAGATGGATTCAATGGAAGCTAAGTTGGATACTAAGATGGATGGTTTAAAAGGGGAGATCATGGAAGGATTGAAAAATTTCATAATAGAGAGGACACCTGAAAGTGAAAATGTATCCCATGAAATTCATAATGAGGACACAAGGAAGGTGAATCAAGAATGGAGAAACTCCAACTTTGGCTTGAAGACGAACCACGTTCCTAAGATCGATATGAGGAAGTTTGATGGCAAAGACTCAATCACATGGATACTTTAGATGGAGCAATTCTTTGATCTACATAATGTGCCACACACACAAAAGGTACGGATTACTTCTTTATATTTAGAACCCAATCAATTTGTATGGTATTGATGTATTTTTTCTCACAAATCGCTCGTCACTTGGACAATTTTCACAGAAGAAATGATAGAACACTATGAGGATACAAGGAGAAATACCTTCTTTAGCCAATTGATAAATCTCAAGCAAAAGGGTTTAGTTACCGAGCACATTGAGAACTTCCAAAGATTGAATATAAAGGTAACAAATGTTCCAAATGAGCACTTGTTTTATGTATTCATAGGAACTTTAAAGGATAACATTCAACATGAGGTTCGCCTTTGGGAACCCAAATCATTGGAGAATGCATTTAAGGTGGCAAGAAATGTTGAAAGTAAAAATATGGCTATGGCTACTAGAAGGACCAATCCTAACATCTATAGAGAGAATAATGCTCCTTCTTCTAA
>JASDQU010738276.1:55011-77499 GCA_032191745.1 Picea mariana
TTCTTCTAAAACACCTCAACCTACAAGGTTGACACCTCAACAATTGGAGGAAAGAAAAGAAAAAGGTTTATGCTTTAATTGTGACAGCAAGTACAGTAAAAGACATAAGTGTGGTGAGAAGAAATTATTCTACATAGATTGTGAAGAGGAAGAAGAAGAAGAACAACAACAAGAACCATATCAAGATGAAAACGTAGAAGCAATTTCATCTGAAGAGTTGACTCCCACAATATCATGTAATGAATTGGATGGAGTTAGCACTCCTCAAACCCTCAAGATTGAAGGATACATCAAAAAGAAAAAGGCAATAGTCCTAATTGATTCCGGTAGTACTCATAATTTCATTCACTATAAATTAGCCAAATCTCTCAATTTCTTTGTATATCCAGCGCCAGAGTTTCAAGTAATGATTGCATATGCAGGAACTATCAATTTCTCAGGAAAATGCAATAATATCAATCTTACTATGGGGGAATATGTAATGAATAGTACAATGATTGCTATACCCATGGGTGGTGCTGATGTTGTACTAGGAATCCAATGGTTACAATCATTAGGAACAATGGCTTTTAATTTTCAAAAACTTTTCATGAAATTTTAATAGGAAGGAAAAGAAATTGAGTTAAGAGGTATCACAGGGAAACCCGATACGGTGATAAGCTCTAATGGCAAGAAAAAATTATTGAAAAAGGGGCATCAAGGAATTACTGCACAACTATACTCACTAGATGTTCAAACATCTAAGCCATCTACTCATCAAGATCTCCAAGGGATCATTGATAAGCATTCCAAAGTATTTGAAGATATTCCCAAAGGTATTCCACCCACTCGAAATCATGATCATGAAATTCACCTAATTCCTGGGAGTGTTTCTCCTAACATCAGGCCATGCAAATACCCTTATGCCCAGAAGAGTGAAATTGAGCACATGGTTGAAGAAATGTTAAAGGCTGGCATTATTAGACCTATCCAAAGTTTTTACTCTGCACCAGTGGTAATGGTATTCAAGAAAGATAGCTCATGGCATATGTGTCCATATTATAGAGAGCTCAACAATATCACTATTAAATATAAGTTTCCCATTCCCATCATTGATGAATTGTTAGATGAACTACATGGAGCAATCTATTTCACAAAATTGGATCTTTGTTCAGGGTATCATCAGATTAGAATGAAGGAAGAAGATATCCAAAAAACAACATTCCGAACTCATGAAGGCCATTATGAATTTTTGGTCATGCCTTTTGGCCTTACAAATGCACCTTCCACATTCCAAGGGTTGATGAATTCCATTTTCAAGCCTTTCCTTAGAAAATTTGTGTTAGTATTTTTTGATGATATACTAATCTATAACAAGTCTTGGGAGGATAATGTGCGACATGTTGACAAGGTGCTACAAATACTAAAGGAGAAACAACTATATGCCAAACCATCCAAATGTTTCTTTGGATTGAAGGAGGTAGAGTATTTGGGTCATATTGTATCTCATGAAGGTGTCAAGGTAGACCTTAACAAGATTAAGGCCATGATGGACTGGCCAATTCCCAAAACATTGAAGAATCTTAGAGGATTTTTGGGTTTGACAGGTTACTACCACAATTTTGTTTGGCACTATGGAAGAATAGCAGCACCTTTAATGGCTATAACTAAGAAGGATGCATTTTCATGGACTCCAGAGGAAACTAAGGCCTTTGAACAACTTAAAGAGGTGATGTGTAAAGAACCTGTCTTGACCACTCCAGACTTCACAAAAACCTTTATTGTGGAATGTGATGCCTTGGGAAATGGAATTGGTGCTGTCCTAATGCAAGAAGGAAGGCCCCTGGCTTTTGAAAGTTGACCACTCAAGGGAAAGGACTTACACAAACCCATTTATGAGAAGTAAATGATGACAATACTACATGCATTGAAGAAATGGCATCCTTACCTAATAGGTAGGCACTTCAAGGTCAAAACAGATCATGATAGTCTTAAATACTTCTTGAAACAAAGACTATCTTCAGAAGAACGAAAAAAATAGGTAACCAAGATATTGGGTTATGATTTTGAAATCGTCTATAAAAAGGGGAAGCAAAATGTTGTGGCAAATGAACTCTCAAGAAAGGATGTATATGTTGAGGCCTTTCTCTGTGCTATCTCGATCATCCAACCCGATTGGATAATAGAAGCAAGGGATGAATGGAAGAATGACGAAAAAGTGTGGACTCTCATTCAAAGGTTGCAGCTGGATTCCAGTTCATCATATACATTTACATGGAAAAATGATTCACTATGGTACAAAGATCGCTTATATTTATGCAAGAACTCCCAACTCAAACAAAAGGTACTATTGGAATTGCACACCTCTCCAGTAGGAGGGCACTCAGGATTTTTGAAAACCTACCATAGAGTCAAGAAGGATTTTTTTGGGGATGGCCTTAAAACTGATGTTCAAAGGTTTGTGGCATAATGTTTGGTTTTCCAACAAAATAAGGTGGAAACAATTAAGACCCCAGGTCTTTTACAACCATTAGCCATCCCAAGTCAGCGTTGGGAGGAGGTTTCCATGGATTTCATCACAGGGTTACCAAAGTCTAAAGGAAAGAGTGTCATCATGGTGATTGTTGATAGACTAACCAAGTATGCACACTTTTGTGCACTCTCTCATACCTTCAAATCTAGTACAGTTTCCACAGCATTCATGGAGATAGTTCAAAAGCTACATGGCAGCCCAAAGATTATTGTAAGTGACAGAGATCCCATCTTCACTGGACATTTTTGGATAGAATTATTTTCTTGTTTGGGTACTCAATTAGCTCATAGCTCATCCTATCATCCTCAATCTGATGGACAAATTGATATAGTGAACAAATGTCTGGAAGGATACCTTCGTTGCTTTGTCTCTGATAAACAAACACAATGGTTCAAATGGTTACCCTTGGCAGAATGGTGGTATAACACTTCCTTTCATACTGCAACAAAAATGACACCCTTTATGGAACTTTATGGATACTACCCTCCTTCCATCACTTTTCTCTAAAAGAAAAATCTAAGGTTCAAGCAGTAGAAGATCACATCGAGCATCAACAACATGTTCTCCAAATATTGAAGGACAACCTGACCATGGCACAAAATCGCATGAAACAACAAGCAGATCAACATCATAGTGAAATAAGTTTTGAAGTAGGGGATTGGGTGTTTTTAAGACTACAACCAGACAAATAGATGTCCCTCAAGCAAGACAAGAAGGATAATAAATTATCACCAAAGTATTATATCCCTTATAAGGTTTTGCAAAAAATTGGTACTATGGCATACAAATTGGCGTTGCCTGCATCTTCACGAGTACACCCAGTTTTCAATGTTTCATGCTTAAAGAAGGTTATAGGTGACAATATCCCAGTTCAAACTATATTTCCATAACTTTACAAGGAAGGAAAAATCATATTGGAGCCTAAAGCCATCATTGACACAAGAATTCACCAGCTGAGGAATAGATCCATTTCAGAGTATCTCATTAAATGGAGGAATCTACCAACTGAAGATTCCACTTGGGAAGATGAGTCTTTTATACAGAAGCATCCAAAGTTACTCAAGCGTTGCGGACAACACTTGTCTCAAGGGGAGGGGCATGTTAAGCCCTAATATTGGCTCATTACCCCTTAATTGTGGCATATTACATTAGTAATGTTATTTTATTTATGTTGTCTTTATTCTATTAGTTGTAATTATACCTCCTAGTCTTCTATATATACCAAAGAGACATTTTCATTTGGAATCATCTTGTACTTGAACATTTATGTGGGGTAAAAGGAGGTTTCCCCCTCAAAGAGGCTTATTATCTGAAATTCTCTCTTTTTCAAGGCATTGAGTACTTATTCTGAAGTTTTTCTATGCTATATTGGTATTTGGTTCTTAACAGTCCACATACATCTGTATGCACAAGCTCTAACCTTTCACTCTTCTTTTCTTTTCCGACTCTGAGAAATTTGACTCTCTTTTGTTTTCCATAAACACAATGCTCACATACGTCCAAATCAACTTGTTTAAGATATAGAAACAAATTTATTTTGTGAAGTATCTACATCCCCTTCTCACTCATGTGTCCAAGATTATGATGCCACAATGTTGTATCCACTCTTGTATATGATAAGGAGATAGAAGATTCAGTATTACCAGTGCATAAATACAATGTACCTACCTTCTCTCCTTTTTCTATCACCAATGATCCTTTGGTGACCTTCCACACCTTATCTGTAAATATCGATATACAAACTTCACTTCCCAACTACCCTGTTGAAATTATATTTTTCCTTGGATCTGCAACATGTCTTATCTCTTTCAACAACCATTGGTTTCCATTGCTTTTCTTTATTTTAACCTTTCCCATTACAACAATTTTGCATGGTGCATCATCCCCCAAATCAACCTATCCAGAATCACCTTGAACATAATCTAGAAAATGTTTCCTATGGGGTGTGGCATGTAATGAAGCCCCTGAATCTACCACCCAATACTCAAAAACATTATCTATAGAAAGAATCAAAGCATCTTGTAACACATCACCTATTACATTTTCTTCCTGATTTTTCTCTTATTGTCCATCTCTTTGTTTCTTTGGAGATTTGCATTCTTTCTTCAGATTTCCTTTCTTCCCACCATTCCAACACTCTATCTTTCCAAGTCTCGATTTGGATCTAGCCTTCCTATAATTCCCACGATTCCCTGATCCCTTTCCTCTATCCTTTTTTCTTCTCCTGTTCTCCATTTCCAAAGCATTACCTCATGTCTCACTTGTGCTTTTCTATCGCATTTCATCACTAAGGATAACACCAAAAACATCATCAAATTTTAAAGTATTTGAACCAGAGACAGAGTTACTTACAGCCATGACCGAGCCACTCCAGCTTTCTGTAAATGAGCACAATATTAGAAGATCCCTTACCTAATCATCAAAGTCCACTTTTACATAACTTAGTTGATTAGTAACTATATTAAATTCATTTAAATGATCTGCAACAAACCCACCTTCTGACATCTTCAGATTAAATAATATCTTCATTAGAAATACCTTATTGGATGCCGAGGTTTTTTCATACAATTTAGCCAATGCATCCACCAAATCCATTGTTGTCTTTTCTTTCAAAATATTTAAAGTCATTGACACTGCTAGGCTCAGTCATATCATTCCTAGAGCCTTTATGTCAAGAATATCCCATTCATCATCCTTCATAGTCGTCGGCTTCTTTGTTATTCCACCCAATGGTAGGAATAAATCCTTATGATATAAATAATCTTTCATCTGCATCTTCCATAACTAGTTGTTTTGGCCTTTAAATCTATCAACCCTAAACATTCCATCTTCTTCATTTCTCCCACTCAAACCAGGAACCCTCTTTTCCTGTGATTTACCTTTTTCTCTGATACCAATTGTTAGAAAAATAGGATCACAGAGCAATAAAATAAAACAAATGCACTAATAAAACATGGAAGATACACAATACAATAGAGACACAGATATACGTGGTTCACCCAGTGTAGGCTACGTCCACCAGAGAAATTGCCAGGTCCTTCCTTTATTATTATCCAACAAATGAAGGGATACAACATACAACAAAATCGTTGTAACTTCCTCTCTTTCTCTCATAGTATCCTCCCTCAGAATACAATATTCGCTATGATACATAGACACAATACATTTCCCTCATAAAAGAGGGTTTCCTTCTAGGGAAAAAAACCCTAACATAACTTCTACTGTTAGATCTGCAACCTTATAATGAACAGTCCATATTTACAATGAAATTACAATATACATTTACAAGGAAATTTTTCCTTCAAGGGCTTCGCCCCCGGACCCCGTAGGGGAGGTAACCCTCCCGTCACTCCCCCGCATGGATGAGTGTACATTATTTCGGGGTGTAAAGTATTCATGGATATAAACATGGCTGAAAACAAATACCTCTGAATCAGGAAGATAATCAGGCTCCACAACCAACAGCCTGGTCCTAGCGAAGTCAGTCGATCGCATTGGTCCCACATCTATATATAACATATCTTTGAGTTGGTACTTTGACATTAACATAAAAAGGATAATTTTTAAAAAAATTAAAAATTAAATAACTTTAAAAGTGTGTTTACCTATCTCACCACGCTCCTTGCCAGGGGGCATGGGAATATCACGATCCCTTAGGAAATTGATCCCTTCATATGGATAGTCCTCAATCACAAGAATCTAATGGGCCCACCAATAAAAAAAAATCATCAAAGGCCTCTTGGACTCTCCCTCCACCCTGTCTAGGAAACAAAGCTTCCCACCAGCACAATGTTGGAAATGAGGCACTCTCTCAAAGAAGAAAGAACACAATACAGTTCCAAACCCTAAGTTCTTGTCCATTCTTCTACGATAGTCAATGAGTTGTTTCTTCATGCATGTAACCATGGTAGTGCTCCAATAAAAAATAGTGGAATCCAAGCATTGAACTGCACAATGTATCTATGCACAGGAGGCCTGATGAAGTGTTGTGGATATCGTGATCCTCCCAATCATGAATAGTACAATCCAAAGATGGAGGATAGTGATATTATGTATCGGTGCCTGAGATCCTACTTTATCGGTACCAACCTCACAATACATCCCGTTGTAATCCTCTATGTTGTATGGCCCTAAAGGAAAGGTCCTCAAATTGAATGGTTCCCCCCTCCTTGAGAGGCTGGTCAAAAAGTATATGTCCTCTGTGATCGGAGTCAGTGATTGACCCTCTAGCATGAATGCCTCTTCATCGGGATGCCAACACTCTATGAAGTGGTTCAACAGTCTAGGTTGTTCCCTCATAAATGAACACTGGAAAAACTTCCACATACCACATTGTTTCAGCATAGCAATGGCCCCGAGATCCTCCTCTACCAAGAAATCTAGTTCCTCATGTTCCTTTTTTCGCCAATGAACATACATCTCATTGCACAAAATTTGGAGAGGATTATCCCTTATTGTTAATTTTTTTGAACATTAAAATAGGTATATGTGGGTCTCCTTTAAGACAATCGCATATGTACGTAGGCTAAGTGTTACTTTTCCCCCGAACATATGTGGGTTGGGCATGGAAAACTCGCTTACACATAGGCCCGACCCTTTTACAAGGGCATGTGCCTTCCAAACATTAAATCAAGCATAAAAAGATGGATGAAAATGAAAATATATGGTGTTTGTACTTACTTGGTCCAAGTGTGAGGATCTTCCATCCACCATAACTCCTTGAATTCAGATTTTGAGGAAGAGGGTTTTTTACCTTTTTGGTTATTTTCCAAATTGCAATGGTTAAAATGAGTTGCCCACCTCTATTTATATACTTGTTTTTCCCTTTTTTCCCTAATTTGGTCCCCTTTTTCCCCTTTCTTGGCTTGGTAGCTACTTGAGATCCATTTTGAGAGATATTTGGGTTGTTTTGATGGACATGTTCTTTTAGTTTGGTGTTTTCTTGATATGGGTTACACTTATATCATCCCATGGTAAAAATCATTTTTTCAATCTTTACATATAGATTAGGTTTTCACCACCTTGCATTTTGCATGTCATTGACTTTTCTGCTTTGTCGTAGGATCGATCCCACCAAAGCGCGACACAGAACCTCCCCTCCTAATTTAGAAGTGTCGTACTTAGGTGGTAGATCCTTCCTCTACATGGATTCCCTAAGGAGATCCTTTACTGCATTTTGGTGTCCATGCTGTGAGTTTTCTCCATAGGCCTGGGAGTCCTTTAATCCCTCCATGATTATGTATTGAAGCCTCATTCTTCTTTCTACTCATCATTCTTGGATTTTACAACAAGACTCCCTAAAGAGCATGGTTTTTTGTCTTTCAATCTCGCTTAAAATTTGAAAGAAACATCTAATGAGAGCTCATTTATTCCTTTCGGTCTCGTCTGGATTACTTGAGAAAAGAAGCCCCCCTAGAGTCTTCTTTAAGCCCTTTTCAAACTCTCTAAAATTTAAAATATTTTCAAGAAATCTTGTTGCCCTTCATGCTTGCCAAACTCAAATTTGAAGGCATATATGTCTGGCGGTAGTTTACCCTTTTTTCAGTCTAGACGGTTAATTAAAGAATAAAGGTATGCCCTAGGAGCTTCGGTTTGCTAGAAGAGTATTCTCAGATGTATGTTTAACCATTTTTCGAGCCCGAGGGAATAAATTATTAAAAAAGGGGCATTCTCCTTGGTTTTGGTTTATCTCTTTTTCGGGCCTTGGAGATTACTTACGAAAAAGGAACCCCCTCGAAGTCCATAGTTAATCGCTTTTCAGACTCCCTAAATATGAAACGATTGTCCAGTGACCTTATTCCTTTCATACTTGTTTATTGGTCCAAAAGGAATATCTATTTGGCAGAAGTTTAACCTTTTTTCCGGCCAATAGATTATCCCGAAAAAAGGTACGCCTCAAGAGACATGTCTCACCAGGAGAGTTATCCTAAGTTATATTTTATACTTTTTTGTGCTAAGGAGACTAAACTTAGAAAAAGGTTGTGAGTCTGTATTTAAGCTATTTTCAGACTCCTTAAAATTGAAAAGATAGTCGAGTGATATTGTCTCTTTCACACTCGTTAAAATGGTTTTGAAGAGACATCCTTTTGGTGTAATTTTAACCCTTTTTTAAATTGATTGGACTAGTTATGAAAAAGGAACAGTCTAGAGTCTTCTTTTAGTGTTTTTGAGACTCTCTAAACATGAAAAACCACCGAGATTACCTTCTCTGGGATCATAAAAATTCACATGGAAAGATTCTTGTTGTGTCATACTTCATCGCATTGCATGTCTCATCATTGAGTCTCTGGCCTAAATATGGATTCATGTTGTTATTAACTAAACCTTCAAAGCATTCCTTAAATACAAGAATTGCAACACTTTTTTCCCTTGTGATATGACACCTTGACCCATGGAGGAATTTTCCCGAGTGCCCTTATCTTGCACATGTCTCCTTTCATTGAGCATGAATATGTTCCATGCACTAGGAACTAGTGTTCTTTCCCATGACAGTTGCTCCTCCTTTATAACGTAGCATTCTTTTATTCTTTTTCAAGCTCGTTAAAAATTTGAAAAAGTCAAAAAAATCAAATATTCTAAAAATAGGCGATGGGATATACATTCTCTTTTTTCGGAAGCAAGATAGTCGCCCTTGGAAAAATCATATCCTTATGTTTTTTTTTCCGAGTATTGGGATCTAGTATGACCTTAGGAAGTTGTTCTCACTACATAGAGTTGTGTCCTCCTCCGTTTGGTTACTCTTACAAACATATGGAGAGTTTTTGGTTCCTCCTGTATCATAGACTTGTGTCAATATTACGTTGCCTGAGTCTCATCATTTTGTCATGTTTTTGTCCAAGGGAAGTTCTATCCAACCTGAGTCATCCATTCTATAGTTTATCTCTTGACTTTCATAGGTCGACCATCCCCAGAGTCCAGTCAAGTTCAGATTCAAAATCAATGAAGTTGTGTTCCTGATGATCGATATCCTCCAATATTTCCTCGATGCCATGTCAAAGACCTCAGGGTAGTGAGTCTTACACTCCTATTGTACTCCTACCTGAGTTTAAAGATCTTGAAGTTGTTGCTAAAGCTATGATGTCCTCATCTTTAGCCATAGGCTTCAATGCTTCTTGAAGATGAAAATTATATTGTACTTGTATATCTTCACATGATTTTCAGAGGTAGATTTGTTGTGTATTTCTCCCAGCTACACTTTATATAGACATTTATATGACATGGATCTGTAGTGTACCTGATTGGAAGCCATACTTAGTTCATCCCAAGCATGGGTATGCCCGCCTCGGAGAGATTATCATTTTTTTGCAGATGGCACGCTCCCAAACACTCGTACCGAGCTCACCCAAATCTGTGCCTTCACGTTGGTAAAGATATTGTAATGTATTTTGGCCATAATTTTCTCTTTTGACCTCACACATTAGGGGAAATATGTTATATTACAAAAATGCCTTACCTATGCATACAAGACATTGTCCTTTCCACTTACATACTTTGTAAAAATACCATTGAGGTTTCTTCTTAAAAAAACATTTTTTGGAAAGTGTACGTGCCTTGCTCAACTAATATCCCATGTACACACACGTTCTGCATACTAGTTAGCCCACATACATACATGAGATGCATGCTAGTTAGCCCATGTTTACCTCCAAAAGTTGCAGAAAATATAAAATTGCAAGGAATTTGGTGGAGTTTACAGGATATTCAGGGTTTCCCAACCATTTTACCCCTTGTATCCCATCCCCAAACCGAATAACCATATTTTTCTCATATAAAAAGAGGTCTTGGGGTGTCATTTGAAAAGACAAGAAAGACAAGAAAATTGTGCCAAAATCCCTTCCCCTTCTTAGCCCAAGTTTTGCATCCTATTTTGATTTTTGGCCTCAGCCTTCCCCTCCAGCTCTTTCTCCTTATACAACATGTTGTCCCTTGACCAAGTTTTGGAAATTTATTGGTCATGTTGACCTATTTTGGAACTTCGACAGCATGTCAAAGGAGGAGCACAAGACGAAGAGGAGATAATGGGATCTCGGCCCCTTTTTGGGTTTTTAGGAATATGTAACAGGAATGGGATGTTGGCCCATGGGTTTACCCATGTTTAGGCCTATCTTGTATGTATAAATAGAAGGATAGGAAATGTAATTTGGTAGTAGTTGAAGATAATAGTGCATCTATGTGATGTGAATGCATGCTAAGTGCGAGTAGAGTCTGAAAGTGCTTTGTGTATGTCTATAAGAGACTTGCAGAGCTAAGTGCAGGTCCTTGTAGCAGATTGTGGAGAGCTTAGTGTTGTAACACAAGGAAGAAGGATCTAGAGAGTTGCGCAGATCTTCTGTCCTATATGGAGTAAGGGTTTTTGATGGTTTTGTGCTTGTAACCGATTTATTGAAGACAATAAAGAAGAAGACTTGGTGGACGTAGCCCCAGGGTGGGGGTGAACCACGTAAAAACTGTGTTATGTGCTTTATGCTTTGTCTTGATGTGTTCATATGTTATATGCTAAGTGCTTTGATATGTTTAGATATATCGTCTTATGCTTAGTGCTAATGATAGGTAGAATGATAGATCTGATATACAGGGATATGCTCAGTGCTTGATCTACCAGATCTTACCTATTTACTTATGATAAGTGCTTAAATACATTAGATCAGTGTTAATGCTGAGAATTTGTATCTTATAAGCGAAGTGGTTATTGACTGTATATTGAGGAACTAGCGGTGCTAAGTGATTTATTAAGTAGTACAATCTTAGATATGTGTCCCAGCTAAGGTTGGAGACACTTGAGTCCTGCAACCACCCCTGCCTCTACCTCGGGTGAGACTTCATCTGCTTCACAGGTGTTTCCGAAAGGGCCAGTAGTTAGGGATTTTTTGGTGCGTTGTTGTAGAGTTGAACCCCGGGTCTGCCCCTGTGCTAACAAATGGTTCCGTTGCCAGGACCTGAAACTATGACTGTTGGGAACTGAGAAAGAGGAAGATCTGTGCAAAGATTCATCCTGAAATTGTAAAATCTCTGTGCGTAGATCTTTTCCGTACTACGCAGTATTCTACTTGACTTATAAAGCTCTGTGATAAAGAAAGAAGGTTAGATCTAAAAGAAAGAAGCCCGATCTGGAGAAAAGAAAGTCAGATCTGAAAGAAAGAAGCCCGATCTGAAGAAAAGAAGATTAGATATGAAGGAAGGAAGCAATATCTAAACGCTTGGCACTCTAAGAAAGATAAAAGTAAGAACGTCTGACTGAAAGAGGTAAGATTTGCAAGATCTGTGCTCTGATAAAGGTCAGAATTGTTAAAAATTTTAGATCTAGAAGCTCTGTGCTCTGTAGAAGTAAGATAAGTAGAAATTTTTGTTTATAGAGCATGGATCTAGGTATGATTGATAGGATCTGTCCTAGCCTAAAAACTAGGGCATTAATAGATGAAAGAAGGCTTGATATGAATAGATCTGATAAGACTAGTGAAAGATATGTTATACCAATGCATAGAAAGAATGTTTGGACTAACAAATGGATGTAGGATCCTAAAAATAATTTATTGCAGGTTAGCTCCTATGATCCTAGTGCGTAGTGCAGAGGATTTCGAGGATCATTTAAAAGAAAGAGAGGATTGACCCTCTATTATAGTTGTATAAGACCGATACATCTTGCTAAGGAATGCCCTAGAAGAATACCTAGTTGTCTTTGTTGTAAGGATATGGACCATGAAGTGCTGGATTGCCCTAGAATGATCGCTAAGCTTAAAAGAATGACTCTAAACCAAGAGGCAAATCCAGAAACTAAGGCTATAGCAGAACCCCAGAAAGAATAAGAGAAAGTATTGTTACAAATAAACGAAACCCTGAATGATCACCGACATATTAGATTATCAGAGATCTTTAAAGAAAAAGAATGCATTGAAGCAAGAATAGGAGACTTTGACATTGACTATGTTCTAGATTAAGAAACTCATGTGAATATCATGATAGAAAGAACGTGGGAAGCTATAGGGAGGCCTACTATGATTCCTTCATTAGGAGGAATAGGACTGTTCAGAGGAAAGTTGGTAAACTTATGCGGGAAGCTCGCTCAGATACCTATGAATGTTAATGGAACTTCGACAAAGGAAGATTTTGAGATTGTTAAGTTTATTAAAGACAATGCCCCATTTACCATGTTAATAGAAAAACCTTGGATTAACAGAGCTCAAGGCAGACAAAAGGAAGAAGAAGAAGCCTTGGAGCAGAAGAAACAAGACTTAAAATATTTCATGACTAGAAGGATCGC
The DNA here is from genome assembly GCA_032191745.1 of Picea mariana. Lineage (NCBI taxonomy): Eukaryota > Viridiplantae > Streptophyta > Pinopsida > Pinales > Pinaceae > Picea > Picea mariana. The sequence continues at coordinate 67,782 of JASDQU010738276.1, forward strand.
ATAATTGATTGAAGAACAAGAGAACAGATCGAAGATATTTGACACTAGAGACCCTGATGTCGAAGATGTAGGAACATTAGAGGACTCCCGGAAGACTGAAGTACCTATCCCAGATAAAGAAAAGGTATTACCCCTGAGCCCTGGGAAAGAATCTCAATAGCGCTCAGTGACTATGTTAAAAGAAGATAAGAATCATAATGGAAAAAAAACTATCGATACGAAGCTCACTAGAAAAAAGGCTCGACAGTTAAGAAAGAAGAGGGATAAGACTAAAAACTTGCAGGAGGTTCTGGAGGAGACCTCGTAGAAATAAAAATTGTAAAATTGGAGCTTTGTCGGGATATCTGAAAAGTGACACATGGCACTTCGCCATGACGAAGCAATATAGTCATTGGGGCCAATATATCCATTCGACTCCTACTTCGAATGGGAAGAAAAGAAATAAAGGTTAGTCATAAGACCGTTGGGTCGTGCCATAACAGATCAAACATGAGTTAATGGAGGCCCATACCCATTGTAAGTGAATCGTTCTCGAGTTACCTATTTATTACGCCATGTCATGCACTGAGCACACTTTTTGCTAATTGAGAATTCGACCCCATAGACTAAGCCAAGTTTATACAGTGATCATTCTGCTCTCTATATCTATCTCATTACCATGTCTAATTTATTCCCCGAACCTGGGAATTGTTCACCCCGAGTGCGTACATCGAAAGCATTGAACGTTGTAGAGAAAGATGTTGAATAATTTTTGATCTACTTGATGACTAAGAAAGCTATGTCGATGTCTAAAGGTATCTAGGCTTCATCTACAAAAATAGTGAAAGCATCCCCATCCACTGCTCACGGAGCTAGACCGTCCCATGAAAGGTGAACCAAGCACAAGGATGACTTAGTGAATGCTAAGATGATTCTGAGCATTCTACCTGCCTATCTACCACCTCTGAGCAGTGCAATAAATTGAGACAGTGTACCCAGAGACTTTGAATATGAACTAGTCACGGTGTACCTCCCGAAGGGGATACGCACAGTGCATGTAGAACAAGATAAGATCGCAGCATTGAAGTTTAGCTACTTCAACCTCGGTGATAGGAAGGTGCAAAACATGCTCACCCCGCACAACTATCTGACCAAAACCAAGGGAAAGAACTAGAAGATCATACCCCAGTCATGGACCATGAACCTTGTGCAGTCCACCCTCCTCAACGTTATGAAGATCCCACACTTCGGAAGGCACCAAGAAGTGAACGCATGAGTCAAGCTATCGTTTTCCTGCTACCATGGCGGATATTTATAATTGAATCACCGTATCATAGTGGATCCAACATTGATTAATCAGATCACAAGGCTGAGCATGTAAGGCCTTGACCCACAGGATTTGTATCCTGGGAAAACCATGGACCGTGCTCTTGCGCAAAAGATAAAAGACACCTACGGGGATGTCGACAAGGGAACGCGAGGCTACAAGGTAGCCTCTCACCAGAGTGGTGCGGTGCGCCTAGCCTTTCAATTGATCGCAGGAAATTTGGTTCGCAAGAACTGACCCACCCAAGTGTCTAGATTTGTAGTCGACGTCGCAGGAAAGTGCGCGGAGGGCCTAAAAACAAATTGGGAGAAGTACCTTGTAAACCAACTGGAATTGGACTGCAAGGAAACGCAATATCAAGGATATGAGTTCCAGTTCACCTGGATTGTCATATTGATTTCTTTTATCACATGGGAGATGTTGGAAGGTGCGACCTTCTCGAACATCGAGCCATTTGAACCTATGGCCGCGAAGTTCAGTACACTATGGTACTCAAATGACATGAACAAGCAGTGGAAATCAAATGTCATCTTCCACACTTATTACAACCAATTGAAGGTAGCCATCCAGTCTGTGCCTCGCATAACCCCGAACACTCTCCACAGGTACATGCCCTTGATGAAATTCAGAACAGACCACCATTTCATATATATCACAGTGCGCGCTAATGAGCATAAACAACAACTACAGTCATACTGCAAGTTGACAGAGGATGACTTGGAAGAAATTACCAAGGAATGGTCTAGGGACCTCCTTGTTCTAGCGGACCCTAAAGAGATATCCGATGTTGATAGTCCAAAAACTGCGATGGATATACCTGGACCTAGAAATACAAAGAAGACTGAAGAGGTCCATGATTTAGAAAGTGCATCTGTGAAGACTACTTCCATCTCAACATCGCAAGGAGGAGATGGAGGAGAGATAGATGGCGCATAATTTGAACTAAATAAAGGAAAAATTACACTGCCTAGAGACGAGGAGGACCCCCCAAAGAAAAGGAAGGCTTCCCCTCTGAAACCTTCTTTGAGGAAGAAATCGAAAGAAACCAGGACCAAATTTGAGACCACCCTCACCTCAGACAACTTTGACTTCATCGTCGCAACACTGAACGATTCTTTGTTGGAGATAGCAGAGAAGCAGGAAGCTAAGTAGGAGGAGGAGTTCATTCCGATTAAGAACAAGCTCTAAGGGGTGCATCAGGCCATATAGTCTAACCGCATAGTTCCCACTGCACCTATGTCGGTAGGAACATCAGAACTAGGTGATGAGCCATCACAACTACACCACATTTATGAGAGAGTCAAATCTCACCTTCGACGAGCTTAGGAAGAGACAGAAAAAGCCATCCGGGCTTTAGCGTAAGTACAGAAATACCTAGAGGAGAAATGCGCTACAGAACAGTAAAAGTTGGCTCTGCAAGCGAAGTGGGATGAAAAAAAAGTACAGTTATAGTAAAGCAAGGAACAGTTGCTCGTCGAGGGACTCGAAGTTAAGGAAATGGTTCACAGAGCACTTCATTATGTGACAGTCATTGAAGTAAAGGTAGAAGAGAGAGTTCCCCAACAGGTGCCACAACTCAAAGAAGTAATCTAGCAGCTCCAACAGTGAATAGCAGACTTGGAGCTCCACACTATGACTGAGACCCCTCAAGACATAAGGGATCAGCAAGAAGCAACTGCCCACAGCGTAGTTGACAGATTAAAATATCTTTCCTTGGAGTGAAAGCAGCTGAGTAACCAAAGAACCCAGACATATGAGAACCTCACTGAGAACCCAGAATTATAGGCACTGGAGTCGCAGCTCCAAGAAGTGAAGAAGCACGCAGATCCACTATAGGCACAGCTGAAGGCCCTGTCAGTTGTAGACAGAATGAAGAGATCTCATGAAAAATGCACAACTCAACAGTAGATCCATATGCTTCAAAGAAAAGTGATGGAATTCATTCAACAGCTTCAACCTGTGCAAGATAAGACATGCCAGTTGCTTAGAGAGGTTGAGAACCAAGGAGTATAACTAAAACAACTCAGCATCATAGTAGAACAGTGCCTAGAAGGGTCAATGAATGACGCATTAATCCAGGAGTTCACAGAACAAAAGACCACAACAAAGCATCAAGTCGAAGAAACTTGGGCCAAGCTTGAGGCATTCAAAGCTGAACTGATCAGACCAGAGTGACTCAGGATGAGTCACAGGTGAGTGTTGGGGGCATGTTGGCCCTTGACCAAGTTTTGAGAATTTCTTGGTCATGTTGACCTATTTTGGAACTTCAACAGCCTATCGAAGGAGGAGCACAAGACAAAGCGGATATCACGGGATCTTGCCCCCCTTTTGGGCCCCTTTTTGGGTTTTTGGGAATATGTAACAGGAATGGGATGTCGGCCCATGGTTTTACCCATGTTTAGGCCTATTTTTTATGTATAAATAGAAGGACAGGCAATGTAAGTTGGTAGTAGTTGAAGATAATAGTGCATCTATGTTATGTGAATGCATGCTAAGTGCAAGTAGACTCTGAAATTTCTTTGTGCATGACTGTAAGAGACTTCCAGAGCTAAGTGCAGGTCCTTGTAGTAGATTGTGGAGCACTTAGTGTTGTATTGCAAGGAAGAAGGATCTAGCAAGCTGCGCATATCTTCTGTCCTGTGCGGAGTAAGGGTTTTTTATGGCTTTGTGCTTCTAACCGATTGAATAAAGACAATAAAGAAGAAGAGTTGGTGGACGTAGCCCCAGGGTGGGGGTGAACCACATAAACATTGTGTTATGTGCTTTGTGCTTTGTCTTGATATGTTCATATGTTATATGCTAAGTTCTTTGATATGTTTAGATAGATTTGCTTATGCTTAATGCTAATGATAGGTAGAATGATAGATCTGATATACAAGGATATGCTCAGTGCTTGATCTACTAGATCTGACCTATTTACTTATGATAAGTGCTTAAATACATTAGATCAGTGTTAATGTTGTGAAGTTTTTTCTTATAAGAAAAGTGGTTATTGACTGTATATTGAGGATATGATGGTGCTAAGTGATTTATTAAGTAGTACAATCATAGATCTGTATCCCAGCTAAGGTTGTAGACACTTGAGTCCTGCAACCACCCCTACCTCTACTTCGGGTGAGACTTCATCTGCTTCGCAGGTGTTGCCAAAAGGATCGGTAGTTAGGGCTTTGTTGGTGCGTTGTTGCAGCATTTAACCCTAGGTTTTCCCCTGTGCCAACACAACCCTTTCTCCCTTCCCAAGTGATGATTTGGTTTTGAGAAGCTAGTGTGCGATTGATATAGTTGCATCCATGATAGAGGAGCCTGGGCTTGGTTCGTGGAGCGATTGTCGACGAAGGTTGTAATCCTTTTGATCTTAATATTGAATAAAAGAGTCCATTCTTGTCCCAAAACATTATGTCTCTATGATTTTATATATTTTTTCATTTATGTCTATATATGAGCATTGAAAGTGATAAGTATATATTGTATGTGTTGTAGCATTTTTTTTCCTAAGTTTTTGTAGGTCATCTTTGGGAGGAGACCTGCAATCTAGGAATTTGCAAAGGAGAAAGAGGTCTACACCATCCGCAAGGATGAAAGGTGCAGCCATTGACCTTATTTCCTCTCTCTTGTCATTCATTTTAGATATTTTTGGGGTAGCTTAAGGGTAGAACAATATTTTTAAGGGAAGTCAGTGCTCTGCCTATACCTAGACCCAGTATAAGGGGATTTTCCTTGTAGCAGTGAGGGTCAAATTATTGCATATGAACATATTAATCAGTTTATTCAAAATTGTATTTCCCATGATATAAATCACAAAGGTGTTATGTGCAGTATTTTCACCCTGAATTCCGAAGGTCACGTCAAGAAGTGGTGTGAAACATTGTCGGATTCATCCATTCATTATTTGGAACAATTTATAGATTATTTTTTGCTTTCTTTTGAGATCTATGACTATGATAGATTATGCAGTGAACTTAATGATATTAGGATGAAATCAAATGAATCAATAGAAGAATTTTCTACAAGGTTTATTCATCTCTGTTGCATATTTCCTTTAAATGATTTTCCTTGTATTGGTGAATGGTTTCAACATTTGGTTTCTATTTCCTTTGAACATGATCAATCTAAATCTTGCAATGATACTCATTCATAGATAAACTTAAAGGATTTAGAATTTGTATATGAACATATATTTTCATCAACTTTACTCACTTTGATAGATGTATTTTAGGAGGAACATGATATTTCGTAAGAAGTATATGTAACTTTTGATTGTTCTTCTCCATCAACATCTTCTTTAATTTTAAATAGAAGTGAACAAAGTTGTCATATCTTAGAAAATACTACAACTATCTTAACAAAGAAAGAGATTCAATATGAAAGTTGTGTTATTAATATGGAACAATCTTCTCATAGTTTTACTAATTATAATCAAGATGAATTTATCGGAGATTCTATTATTAATCACTCTATTGATTCTCCATCAAAATAAATTTTTAAATCTTCTCATTTTGATAAGTCTTTCGATATTCTTTCATCTTTACCTTTTAATAATGAACATAATTTTATTTCAAATAATACTTTGTGTTCAAAAGAGCATATCACGAATATGAATCGAGTCATGCTAAGAGAAGAGACTAATACAGAATGTTCAAAATTATAACAAGATATAGATATCGTAATAGAAGCATAATTACCTTTTGAAAAGACTGTTTCTTTAAGAGATGTCTTTAATTTCATTTCCTCTTCCTCTTATTATTCTTTGTACTGTGATTTGTTTGATGGTTATTCTTCTAAGAAAATCATTTCAAATCCTTTAGGATTTCATGATGCATAGCCAGAAATTAATAAGGTGAAAGATTATATTAATTTACATATAGGAGATAAAATGAATCAAACATACTCCCATGAATATTTTGTTTTTTATCTTTTACATGGGAAGAAGGAATTTCTACAGTAGACACCTTTCACAACATGTCTTTTATTTATTCACCAACTTTTGTGATCAATGAAGAGTCTAGTTGTTTAAGTAATCAGCCAAGTGAAAACTTTAATCAGTTAAATGATGTTAACGTCTACTATCCTAATATCAGAAATCTTGTTTATTCAAGGAAGAATGATAACTCATACACATCATTTGATCTTATTGATTCATCACAAGTTGGTTATTTAAATTTCAAATTTAAGGATATTTACCAAGAAAAAGAGACATCATTTTCAACCAATGGTTATTTCTAATTCTCATGATCTTGTTACAATCTCTGAAATCAATCATGTCAAGACTTCTCCACAAGATATTGTTCATACCAATTTTTCTCATGATCTCACTCATTTGTAAATTCTTTCCAAAATTTCTTCATTACTCATTGTATATATCATGATAGAATAGAAGCTTGGTTAGAGAGATCTTTTTGTGGAAGATTTCCTGTAAATATTAGTATTCTCTTCTTGCGCATGTTAGATATAGATCAAGAAATTTTAATTTTTTATTCACTCTTTCATTTATTTTTTCTAATTTGTTATGTATATATGTTTGTAGGTTTAAAACAACATGAATGGCTTCATTGGAAATTTGATTTTACATAGTTTTTATTGACAAAGTATATTAGAATAGGTTTAAAAGTAGTGTAATTTGATTGTTTCTCTTTGCTGGTAGATTACATTTCTTTTGAATAACGTTGTTATCACTGAAATTTCGTCTGCACATGGCGACAAGAACTCCACATCATCAAAATAGCAAAGAAGTCATTCATGGCACTGAATTAAGTTCATAGCATTTCAGAAGGGTCAAAAAACTATACAAAGTAACCAAAAATTGAAGGGCGCTTTACAACATCTTGATGCGCACGCACATGCGCGGGATAAAAACGTGTTACTAGCGCATGCACGCCCGACGCGCGACTGTCAACACAAAAACCCGCGCATCTGCTAATACGGTGCATTAATTGCATAAGTCGGCCTCCCGACCGCCTACGGACCGGCCCCCAAGATGATTTGACTCTCAAATCAGAGTCGGCTCTGCAAAATCGGTGAGTTAATGACCTAAGTGAACCCTAAACGAGTCCCTGTTCACACTTGAAGAAGGTTACGTGACCACCTGAAGAAATTCTATAAAAGGCCGTGAGGATTCACTGTTTTGGCAAGGAATTCTAAGCACCGTTATGCTGTTCAGATGGTTCAAGGCTCCTTCTTTGACAACAAATCCATCAACTGCATCACCCTGAGTTCTTTCACTGCTGCGTGCAGTTCATTTCATTTGTAAGGAAAGCATTGTGTTGAGGGCCCCGAAGAGCCTTCCGCTGGAGGGAGAAGGAACCCCTAGTCTCTTTCTTCAGCGTGCTCTGGTTTCATTAATACACCAGCCTGAAACCATTGATGACCCCTGTGTCTTATGTTTGATGTTTTTTGTTTATTTTTGCAGTGTTATTTTCTTTCAGTTGATAGTTAGATTGTAGTTTGTTTTATTTCTGTTAACCATATGCTCGATAACTGTTCTTCCCTGCTAACCCAACAGGGTATGCAAGCGCTTTGTATTTTCTCACCTGGTGACCATTTGAACGTGAATAGACTGGCGACTCCACTGGGGAGCTAAGGTATCAAATCCTCCCTCAATTGGGTTTAATTCGCTTTCCTTTTGTTGTTTTTAACTTGCAGGGACTCAAACCGGCTTTCGTCGACCTATTAACCGGTCGATTCACAGAAGAATTGAGAGAATCGGTAAATTTTCACAAGCGCACGGGTCTGCAACCCCACAAACACGCGCATGTGCTGGAATTAACATCTCTTTTCCCCGCGCACGCGCCTCTGTTTACAGTGACAGCCGCGCATTGGAACAAAATTTTTCATTGTAAGGTTTGGATGTGGGGAAGGTCATTTTCCTTTTCAACAATGATGTAAGGCATGATCTAAAACACTGCACCACTTAGACCCCTCAACTTATAAAGGGTATAGTCAAACAAACATAGGCACTTAGGAGGATAAAAATCATTTTTCCCTTATTTGCTTTCATCCACGTGGATGGCTTGTTTTGATTTATAATCTAAGTTGAACATCAAATTGTAATCACATCTAAAACTCACATTCGGGACTAGAAATTGCAAGTAACAATCTTGAGTATGCTCTTCTCTCGCGCCCTCAGGCGATCTTGAGAATCAGAAAAAGATTGCGAAAACGATCTCATCTCCCTTAAAAATTTCAAAAATTTTAGGAGAGGACAACGGCTCTTTCGAGACCCCTCTTAGTTTCATTTTTTCAAACACATTCTTGTAATGGGCCCATACATGCCCACATTTCAACAAAGCTAGAATAGTGTTTGAATTTCTGCTTTCTTAAATCAGAAAACTAGGAGAGTTTAAAGGTTTGTAACGGGCCCACACATGCCCACATGTTCAATCTAGGATAGTTTCCTGCTTTTTCTAGATTAACCCACACATAGGGAGTTAAAGGATAGTAACGGACCACAATGTCCACATGCTAGTCTCATAGGGCTTTTAAAATTCCGCAAGGTTGTACCAATGACATCTAGATTATTTAGGTAATCAAACTCTTGTAAAGGACCAAGCGATGTCCACATGTTGCAAGGTGACATATAAACAACTAAAATTTGGTACACTTTTCACTCACACACAAAAGTCACTTTTTCACTCACATAGTCTCTTCTCGAAATGTGGAGGTATAAGTAGATTTCCTCTCAAGGGATTCTGAAAACACCCCATCTTTTCTTGATAAGTCTATCCACTCCCACTTTTAATCAAACGAGGTTGGTTTCCACCCCCAGCCTCACAAAACAAATTCATCTAAAATCATTCTAAACAACTCACTAAGTTGTCCTCCACAGGAGGTGCCAAAAGAAAATTTTAGTCTAGGTAGGATTTCGGGGGTAGGCATCCAAATAACCCCCCGTTATCTAGTTCTCACATTTTCAAACATAGAAGTTGACGAATAGGGAACTTTCAAATCCTCCAAGTCCAGTGTTCCAATCACCATAAGGCAGGGAGATACCCGTGAAGGGTCAAAGGCTGAGGTCCGGTTGTTCTGTGCATCCCCCCTTGAGGCACCCACCTCTTGGACGGGATCCAGCCCGTGACCCATTTCTTAGGCCGAAAATCTAAATGTCGCACTTGGACCGAGGTACCTAGTAACCAATTGTAGGACATCTACCCAGGTGGCGGTTGTGGGTTGCAATCGCACCTTGATTGGATTTTGTGTGGCTATTGGGAGGTATCGCCAGCTCTTTTGGGATATTGCACCCTCTACCCCTCATTATAACCAGTTACTTCATCCTTCACTAGTGTCTCTTCCGGTGACTTTAGACCCCACTGTTGAGACCTATTGGAAGGTCCAGTGCTATTTGAGAGGAAGGACGTTACGTCTTCTAGGACATGAGCATTTGCTTTCTTTTTATTCCCTGACGCGAACAAAACCCTC
>JASDQU010738276.1:96551-124337 GCA_032191745.1 Picea mariana
AAAAGCCCTCTTCCAAGAGTACAAGGATATCTTCGCTTGGTCATACACAGAGATGCCTGGGCTCGATCCATCTATCGTTGAGCATCGCATCGACACATGGCCTGACATCACACCCGTTCGCCAGAAACAACGACCGCTACATCCATCCAAGGCCGCGGCGATCAAAGACGAAATTGACAAATTACGTACAGCCGGGTTTATTTACCCCATCGCTTACACTTCATGGGTTTCCAACCCTGTACCCGTCGACAAGAAATAGGGCACTATCCATGTCTTCACCGACTTTCGCGATCTCAATAACGCATGTCCCAAAGACAACTTTCCAACGCCCTTCATCAATCAGGTTATCGACGACTACGTCGGCCACGAGAATCTCTCCTTTATGGACGGATTCTCTGGCTATAACCAAATTCAATCCACCCATCCGATCAGTATAAAACTGCATTTATTACCCCGTGGGGTACTTTCGCATATCGTGTCATTCCTTTTGGCTTAAAGAATGTCGGCGCAACTTTCCAGCGGGCGATGACATACATATTTCACGATCTGGCTGAAATCATCCTCGCCTACTTAGACAACCTCACCACTCGATCTAAGAAGCGCACCCAGCATCTCGATGATTTACGAATCATCTTTCAACGATGCTGCCAGTACAACATCCGCTTGAATCCCCTCAAGTGTGTGTTCACTGTCACCGCAGGGCGCCTCCTTGGTTTTATCGTTTCACAAAGCGGTATCACTGTGGACCCCCTCAAAGTCAAATCCATCACCGAAATTCCACCCCCTCAGAATATACGACAACTTTAGAGTCTACAAGGAAAATCCAACTTCCTTAGAAGCTTTGTTCCTAATTACGCTATACGCACACATGGTTTCCTTCGCTTACTACATCACGACATCCCTTTTCAGTGGGACGACTATGCCCAATAGTCGTTTGACGATCTTAAAACAGCACTTTCCAATGCACCTTTGATTAGTGCACCGGACTACAGTCGCGACTACATCCTCTATGTATCAGCATCAGCTGTATCAGTAGCCGGCGTCCTCGTCCAGCTCGGAGACGAAAATCGTGAACACGTCATTTACTACGTTAGTAAGAACCTCTCCGGGCCTCCCCTGAAGTACAAACATGAAGAGAAACTTGCTCTTGCAGTTGTCCTTGCAGTTCAAAAACTACGTCATTACATTCTTCTTCGCACCACCAAGGTCGTCGCAGATTCCAACCCTATGCAATATTTGCTCAGCCGTCGCCAAATTAACGACAAATTTTCTCGATGGATCATTATCCTTCAAGAGTACGACCTCGAGTTATCGACACCAAAGAATAAGAAGGCCCTCGTTCTCGCCGAACTTGTCATGGCCCTTCCCTATGACCTACCCAGTACCCCCGTCAACACTGACTTTCCTGACGAACATCTCTTTTACATCGCTTCCGATGATCCTTGGTATGGCGACCTTCTCGTCTACCTGTGAACTCAAAAGTTTGGTAACCATCTATCACGAGATGATCGTCGACACATTCGCCATTAGGCCCCCCGCTATCTCCTCATCGGAGACATCCTATATCGGCGGGGCGTTGACACCATCCTTCGTCGCTGCCTGACTATTGACGAGGCGGACAGAGTCTTAAACGACTGCCACAGCGGTGCGTGTGGGGGCCATATTTCAGGTATATCCAAATATCAGAAGATTATCTGGGCTGGTTACTTTTGGCCTACCTTGTTCCACGATTGCATTCATGCCGTGAAACGATGTGANNNNTGTGGTTGTTGATTACTTCACCAAATGGGCTGAAGCTATGCCCACCTTCAATAACACCGCTGACATTGAAGCACATGTTTTCTTCAACCACGTCATATCACGTTTTGGCGTACCACTCCAACTTGTTTCCGATCATGGGAAACACTTTGAGAATGAGATCTTCGTTGAACTCTCATCTCGGTTAGGCTTCTCTCACGAGTTTTTCTCACCATATTACCCTCAGTCAAACGGACAGGTCGAGGCAGTAAACAAAGTCCTCAAGACCATGTTACAACGCATGGTCAATAAACATAAAACCAATTGGCATCATATGTTATTTTCCGCGCTATGGGCTTATCGAATGACAGTCAAGACCGCTACGGGTTTCACGCCATTTCATTTAGTCCATGGGGTCGAGGCAACTCTTCCCATCGAGTGTGAAATTCCCACTCTCTGCACCGCAATTGAGCTTTTACCTGACACTGCTCCAATGGAGCAGCGCTTGCTGAACTTGGAGTCTCTGGATGAGGATCGTCGCTTCTCATTATAGAACAACAAGGCAGCTAAAAAATGATCCAAGGCTACCTTTGCTTGCCACATCAACCTTCAATCATTTCGCGAAGGCGACCTTGTCCTTGCCTATGATATCACCCACGATACCTTTGGTCACGGCAAATTCGAATCACTTTGGCATGGCCCTTACTGTTATCACTAAAATTTTGTCTTCACATGGCGACAAGAACTCCACATCATCAAAACAACAAAGAAGTCATTCATGGCACTGAATTAAGTTCACAGCATTTCAGAAGGGTCAAAAAAATATACAAAGTAACCAAAAATTGAAGGGCGCTTTACAACAGCTTGATGCGCGCGCACATGTACGGGACAAAAATGTGTTACTAGCGCATGCGCACCCGACGCACGACTGTCAACACAAAAACCAATGCATCTGCTAATACGGTGCATTAATTGCATAAGTCAGCCTCCCGACCGCCTACGGACCGGCCCCCAAGATGATTTGACTCTCAAATCAGAGTCGGCTCTGCAAAATCGGTGAGTTAATGACCTAAGTGAACCCTAAACAAGTCCCTGTTCACACTTGAAGAAGGTTACGTGACCGCCTGAAGAAATGCTATAAAAGGCCGTGAAGATTCACTGTTTTGGCAAGGAATTCTAAGCACCGTTATGTTGTTCAGATGGTTCAAGGCTTCTCCTTTGACAACAAATCCATCAGCTACATCACCCTGAGTTCTTTCACTGCTACGTGCAGTTCATTTCATTTGTAAGGAAAGCATTGTGTTGAGGGCCCCGAAGAGCCTTCCGCTGGAGGGAGAAGGAACCCCTGGTCTCTTTCTTCAGCGTGCTCTGGTTTCATTAATACACCAGCCTGAAACCATTGATGACCCCTGTGTCTTATGTTTGATGTTTTTTGTTTATTTTTGCAGTGTTATTTTCTTTCAGTTGATAGTTAGATTATAGTTTGTTTTATTTCTGTTAACCATATGCTCGATAACTGTTCTGCCCTGCTAACCCAACAGGGTATGCAAGCGCTCTGTATTTGCTCACCTGGTGACCATTTGAACGCGAACAAACGCAATTATGAAATGATATGTCAATCCTAAGTGAGAGGCAAGTCAACATCAAAATGCATTCAGGGAATTTTACTTTACCTATTTTTTCTCTCCTGGTTATTTTCCATTTTGCTCATCATCACATTCATTAAACATTTCTTTCAAGTTCTATATTTATTTTTTATCAGTTAATCATTATAAGAACTTTGATGTAAAATGTTTGGTAAAATTAAGTTCTATGATTATGAAGCAAAGATATTTTAAAAGAGAAAACAATTGTAGTTACATGTTACTTTTCATTTTGCTAATATTTTAATGTGTAACTTAATTAATGTGCCTTTCATATTTCCAAGTTGATGCCATAACTGTACTTTTAATTTAGGATTTATTTTAGAATTACTTTATGTTGTTTGTTTATAATAAATAGCTCGATTAACAAGAACTCATACATTGGTTAAATAATTTTGTATCTTTCACAATCTTAATTTAAATGAAAGGACATACTAAAGTGCAAAACTATTTAATAGATTTAATAGGGATAAAATTCAAGTTTGCAAATTATCATATCCCTCATAATTTAATTTTTCCTTTCTATTTTTAAACTGTGATAGGTTACAATATTGGTTTACACATTCTTCCTCATTGGGATCTTGTTATTTTTAGAGTTTATCTTCATATGATATCATTTTTATTTTAAAATAATAAAAAAAAAATGCATTCATCATTTTGTAAATATGTAATAATTCTTGTAAATATTCATTGCTTCTGCTTTCTGGTTTTTTTCTCTTTTTGGTTTGATTTTGCTTTATGTTTTTTGTTTGTTTTATATTTGTTAATAACAATGAAAGACATGTTGTGTACTATATATCTTCTTTTTATGCACCCTTAATGAAAGATAATTATTATTATTGGATCTCATAAATACATAAAGTTTATTATTTATATTATTTTATATGGATAATAGTTCCTTTTATGATTAATTCATATTTTCCAAGAAACTTACTTTGGAAAGTACTTTGACATGATTTTTTTTCATAATTAATTACCCTTTCCATAAATAAAATCAAAACAATGGGAATATGATCCAGTTGGATATCGGTGGTCATCCACCTATTCCAATTGGTTCATCTTGGCAGTTTCTCAGTTTGGCAATTTTTTCCTAGTTTTCAAGTCCTAAACTTTAGGGGTCGTTTTGAGTCCCTAAACATCGCTTTTAGGGATAACCACAGAAAAAATATAGATGGAGTTAGATTTTTTATGGTATAATGTGTATTCCTATGATAGACCTTTCCAATGGGATATTGTGCACCTAAATCGGAAAATCGTATGAAAACGTTACGACCTCGGGAAATTGATGTACCAACTTACCCCAATGGGTGTTACACATTGTTTTGGTCACCCCAGTGATCCATTGACAAAATGTGTTCATGTTCCCATAAAAATATAAAAAGAGGCTTTCTCCATGAGTAAAGCGACTAGATTTCTCTTCTAAAAAACCCTATTAAGGAAGGTCATCGCACCCTGCAAACTGCATGGGGTGTGGTGATGCCTTCTCTAGATCTAGACTGCGACGTCTCTGTAGGCTGCACTATACCTAGGGTGTGACGATACCAAAAACATAAGAAAAGGTCAAGTTTCACGAAAGTTCTAGAAGGGGATCTTCTAGAAGATGAGGTGGCCTCCGAACGGTTTGGATCTTACTCGCTTCTATGATTTGGTGGGATCATCCTAATCTCCTCATCCATCTCTCTTTCACACTATATAAAGAGGTATATCTCATGGAAAGGGATAAGGTTGAATAGGCTAAGAATTGGATCGAGAATTCTACTTCAACTCATGCTTGAGAGCTTCATTTCAGTTCATCAAGTTATTGTGGATCTTCTTCATTCAAGGTTGGTGTAATATCCCTAGTTTGAACCCAAATGTAAATTTAAATTCAAATGTACTTAATTTGGTGAGTTGTTTGATATCATTTTTTATGCACCTTTCATGGCATAGTGCATGCATGTAGTGTGCAATAAAATGATGAAGTGTGCACATTCCAGGATATCGCGTGCAACAACTTAAGTGCGCGTGATTATGAGGCCAGGGAGACTGTGTATATGAGGTGTTTTATAGGCTGGTGAGCCAGTTATTATAAGCTAGGATGATTATGTTTTTAATTAGGCCAGAGAGCCTAGATGTTAAAGGCCAGTGCACCTACTTTTGTATATGTCTCGACATTAATATAAAATACATCGTTGTGCACAGACCGACCACAATAAAAGAGTATGGGGGACTAAACTCCACTAGTTAGGGAAAGGGTGGGAGCTAAAAGTTAAGGAAAAGGGGCTAATATAGGGAGATTAAGCCAAAAAGTGTAACGTCCCTGGCTACCCAAGCCGGGCCACGATACATGAGAGAATGCTTTTCTTCTCTCTGTAGAACATACTATAACATATCCAGTATCCAACTAAGCTATGCCACATAAATTTTTTGAACTGCATGCGATTAAAATATATACACACAGAGTTCTTGCAAAAATATATATTTAAAATGTAAACATACAAATACATCTATAAATGCATGGATTCACACTAAAATAACAGTAAACATACACATGTAGCATATACAGGCAATACCCATAAAAATAAACACAGTTATAACCACACATATGATAACCCATAAAAATAATCATGTAAATAACAATGCAACATGTAAATTTATCACACAATTGATAGTTATCTTGGTAAGAATGTCACTAACTGTGTGCAAACCTTCCACAAACCTCCCAGCCTTAGACCACACTGCTCATCACTCTCAACAGTAGGTCACCCCCGAGCTGGGACTAAACTCCACCCGGGTAAAGGAATTCCTAACCAGGCTAATGGCTCATAGACAATAGTAAATTCTCTGTTACAGGTGCTAATCAGACTATCAGCCTACAATCCCTCATTCCCCACATGTCTGTCCCACCCAGGAAGTGTGCCCCTTCTCTGCTCAACAATTCTTCAGTTGCCCTACTTCCTTTCCGAGATTCAGCAACAGGATGGAAAGGAAGTCTCGGAGCCCTGTAGCGATAGTTTAGCACCTTCAGAAAAAAAATTCCCAACAATTCTCTCACCCAGAGAGAAATTGCTCATAGGCTTGACAACCTGCCTCTTCAATATCCCATGGGCCTGACAACCTGCTTCTTCAGTCTAGCTCCCAAGCTAACCAACTACTCAAAACAGATATGGCTATGGATCCAAGTTCAGGTACAGTGATAGTAAGGTACGAAGGATAGCTCAATGGTTGTGTGAATGATCATTGAATCATGGATGAATGATCGCCAAAATGATGGAGAATATGGGAAAATGAACTAAGTCACAACAATATGTATTCATGTCCCCAAATTGACACTTGTCATGTTGGGAGCTACTTTGGCCCACTTGTCCCCAACTTTTAAAACTTAGGATAAAATAATTATCCATACTTTATGATTTAAGAAATATTAATATAATATTCATTTTTGGCTTAAGCTTCCTAGATCATCCCTTTTCCTTAACTTTTATCCCCCACCCTTTCCCTCACTAGTGGAGTTTAGTCCCCCATCTCTTTTATCATGGTCGGTCTGTGTGCAGCGATGTATTTTATATTAACCATGAGACATATAAAAAAATAGGTGCACTGGCCTTTAACATCTAGGCTCTCCAGCCTAATCATCACAAAACTGGCTCATCGGCCTACAAAACATAGCATATACACAAAGGTTCACTGGCCTCAATATCGCGCACACTTAAGATGTTGCGCACGGTATCCTGGGATGTGCACACTTCATCAATTTACTAAGCGATACATGCACGCACTATTCTATGAAAGGTGCATACAAAATAAGATATCAAACATCTCACTAGCTTAAATACATTTTTATTTACATTAAAATTGGGTTCGGCCTAGGGATATTACAATCCCCTCCCCTTATTTATGCACAGTCCTCAGTGCATTATGTACACATATATCCAACAAAATTTTAAAAATCCTCAAAGATGCAGGTATTATGCCTGCATAGCATCCTCAAGATCCCAAGTAGCATCTTCATGACCGTACAAGTTCCATTGGACCTTTACAAGCCCTATGGCTCGATTCTGGAGCTATTTTATTTTTCGGTCCAGAATGCGTACCGAATGCACTTGAAAAGCACCTTCTTTCTCCACCTGAATCACATTCCAATCAATAACATGATTATCATTAAGTATATATTTCTTGACCAGTGATACATGAAATACATTATGAACAGACATAGATGTAGGCAATCCAATCATATAAGCAACTGGACCAATCTTCTCTAAGATTTCAAATCGCCTACAATAGCGAGCTGGCAACTTTGAACAGTTTTCCAACTTCAGGGAACTTTTGTTGGCCTTCACTTTCAAGAATACATGGTCACCCACTTTAAATTCCTTGTGAGTTCTACCTTTGTCAGCATAGTTTTTCTTCCTGTCTTGGGCAGCCTTTAAATTTTGTTTTATTTTTATCATTTGCTCCTCCATTTCCCTGATTAAATCTGTTCCAACCACTGCTCTATCTATTGGGTTATCCCAACTTACCGGTGTGTTGCACTTTCTGCCATAAAGTGCCTCAAATGGGCTCATCTTTAGAGATGGTTGGTACCCATTGTTATAAGCAACCTCTACCAAGTGTAGGTAGTCTTCCCATTTTGATGGTTTATCCATCACATACATCCTCAACATATCTTCAATCACTTGATTCACCCTCTCTATTTTTCCATCTAATTCTGGATGATAAGTTGTACTAAAATTCAAATTTGTTCCAAATCCATTAAATACTCCTTTCCAAAAATTTGAAGTAAATTTTAGATCTCTGTCAAACACAATTGTCTTGGGTATGCCATGTAATCTAGAAATTTCCCTCATATAAAAATCAGCAATGTTGGTTGCCTTGTGAGTGAGCTTAACTGGAATAAAATGGGCAACCTTAGTAAGCTTATCCACCACTACCATGATAGAATCATGTTTCTTGTTTGTTCTGGGCAGTTTAGTGATGAAATCCATGGCTACAACTTCCCATTTCCACTCAGGAATGGGTAATGGTTGTAGCAAACCATTTGGGTGTCTATGCTCATCCTTTACCTTTTGACATTCAAAACGTTTGGCAATAAAATCAACAACCTCTTTCTTCATGCCTAGCCAATAATATTGGCTTTTGACAGCTATAATAGTTTTCTGATAACCTGGGTGCCCAGCATAAGGTCCATTATGCATTTCCCTCAATATCATATTTTTCAATTCCTGAGAATTTGGTACATAAATTATGCCACTTTACATGAGAATTTCATCGTTATCTAGCTTCTATTCTTCATTTTTCTGTTGTAAATTACCTTGTTGTAATTTTGCCACTAATTCCTTGTATTGCCAATCTAAATTTGCAGCCTCTAAAAATTTTTGTTTCAAATCTGATTGGTACATACTAATGTCTATATCATGCAATTCATGCACTCTTATGTTGAGTGCATCATCCACTTTGTTCTCTTTCCCCTTGATATTCTTTATATCAAAGTCATATTCACTTAGAAATTCTAACCATCTGGTTTGCCTAGCATTTAGAGTTGGCTAATCAAATAAATATTTCAGACCATTATGGTATATTCTTAGCTCAAACCTTTTCCCCACGAGGTAGTGTCTCCATTTCCTCAAGGCATGCACTATGGCTTCCAACTCCAAATCATGAGTGGCATAGAGTCTTTCATGCTTCTTCAACTTCATTGATTCATAACATATAACAAACCCATTTTGACTGAGGACTCCACCAAGTCCTTCTTTACATGTATCTGTGCATACAATGAAGTATTCATTTGGATCTGCAATTCTTAGTATTGGAGCACTTATTAACAATTGTTTCAAGTGTTGGGAACTCTTTTCACAATCCAATGTCCACTGAAACTTCACACCCTTCCTTTGTAAGGAAGTGATTGGGTGTGCAATCTTTGAGAATTCTTCAATAAATCTCCTATAGTAGCCTACAAGGCCCATGAATGATCTTACTTCTGTCACATTCTTTAGCGTTGACCATCCTATAATGGATTCTATGATCAGGGGATCAAATTTTGATCAAAAATTCAAAGTGTTCGGAATCGCTTCAAATCAAACGAGAGCGTAGGCCTCATCGTTACGAACCCAACGCAACTCATTTTGGTTCAAACGGACATCGGGAGTGAGAGATATTGCATTCTGTTCAAAATTACAAACATGCAAAAAAAAGGGGTGCTGATTGTACAGTCCATACGGACGCTGATGTGGCAGACCGTACGACACATGGCAGGTAGTCATTGGAATAGTTGGCATGTGACATGGCTTGTTGAAAATGAATGGGATGGCGAAACGTGGCCCAATCAATGGCCGCCATGTGTCACCTGTTTATTGGATTAAAATCTTTGCACTTGGCAAGAGTCGACCCCGTGACCTCCAGGCAGGGTAAAGCCTCGGGAAAGGCCACCCAACCAGTGCACCCACACATGTTACTTAACATTTATATGCATTGAAATGTATTTAAGTTTGCAAATATGTGTATTGGGAGTGAACCGGGCCGGGGCTAAGCCCTGGCCCATGGTTATATATTGTATTGCATATGACCGGTGCTACGGGTGGTTAGACCCACCGTAATATATGTTATAACCGTTTGAATGTGCGCGGTTTGGTATAACATGTGACCAATGTGTATGCACGTAGGTTTAACCTTACGGTTTTGTCAACGGTTTGAAACTTTAGCCCTGTTGTGTATTGTGCGCGGTCATGTGGTGACCATGTGCCCATGGGCCTTGGTAGTTAAGGCCGGCGCGTAACCGTTCGACAGTTTGGACCGGTTGTGCGGTTGTGCCCGGTGCCAAGTTTTTTCGCTTTAAAATGCGTGTGGGCTAGGTTGAGCCAACAAGGGTGCATTTTGTAGATGCAGAGACAACAAGCTTGAAGGGGGGACTTCCAGGAAGCCTATCTTCTTCAATTTTTGGCCAAACGAGGTGTTGAAAAATCTTAGCTAGGGGTTTTTGGACGTTCTAAAGCCATTAGAGTGGTCTATTTGGAATTTTGAGCATTGTAAAGCACATTTTTTAGCACTTTGAGAAAATAATACAAATGATCCATTGGAAGCTGGACCAGGAGATGTAGCCCAACAGAGGGGTGAACTCCTTTATCATTTGTTGTGTTATGTGTTTTCTATTCACTAATTATGTTGTTGTTTATATGCATCTTGAATGAGTAAATCCTATTAAAGTTGTGTTGCAAAGTTGATCCATTTGCATTTTAACACATAAATTTTACTTGCAAATATTTTCAAGAATACAAGTCTTCTTCATTTTTAGATCAAGTTAGTATTAGAGCATAGGTTTTTGAAGACTTGATTATTTGCAAGTGTTTTGTTTTCTGATGCTCACAAGGTTGAAACTCACAAGAGGAGAAGGTCAAATTATAGAGCCAAGTTCTCATCCTTCAAGGAGGAAGCATATATCATCACCGCAAGTTTCAAGGAGGCATTCACCAAGTATGGCTCATGAAGAGAGTCATGAACATGTTCTTGCAGAAGATGAAGTTCTCATAAAGGCTGTCATGGAAATGAGAGAGATGATGAAGATCTTGATGGAAAGGAATACAAGGTTTCAAGGTGAAGGCTCCAACCCTTCAAAGCATAAGGGAGACAGTGGTGATAAAACTCCAAATGGAAATGGAGGGAATGGTGCTTCTCCACCACCCTCTCCTCCATCATCTTCTTCTTCTTCTACCAATTCAAGACCTCTTCCAAATTCTCCAAAGGGACATGGTAAAACTCCTTCACAAATTCCTTCATTAAATCTTGATATTAAATTTGAATTGCCAATATACAATGGAGAAGTTAATGCTGAGAAATTAGATAATTGGATTCGTCAGATTGAGGTGTATTGTAGGATACAAAAAATTCAAGATGATGAAACTAAGATTCAGATTGCTTCTTTAAGATAGGATAGTGTAGCACTTATTTGGTGGGAATCCAAGACTCGGGTGGACATGAAGAAACATGGTAAAATTTTAACCTCTTGGAATGATTTTGTTGTTGCAATTAAAAGACAATTTTACCCATTGGCATTTATGCAAAAGGATACTATGGATTGGCAAAACATTAGACAAGCTAAAGGACAGAATGTGCAAAGCTTTACTCAAGAATTTAGGAGAAGAGCTTTGGTTTTGGGAGTAGATTTGTCTTCTCAAGAAACTTTACTCAAATACATTGGAGCTTTACATAGTTATTTAAGACATACTATACTCATGTTTAATCCTTCAAATCTAGATGAATTTTGTGTTTAGGCCACTCATTTGGAAGCAAGAGGAAGGAACGAAACTCATGAGGGTAACAAGAAGCCTTTCAGCCATGGAGACAAAGGAAAGAGGAAGTTCAAGGGCAATGGCAAAAAGAATGTTGTTTTTAAGAAAGAGGGAGAAAAATTCACATGCAAACATTGTTCAAAAGATGGCCATGATGAAGACCATTGTTGGAAACTTCATTCTAAAAGAAGACCCAAAAAGTTTGGCAACAAAGGGAAGTCAAAGACTGTTGCAACCATACAACATGATTTAGGTTCCGATTTGGGTGATGAAACAAAGATCATAGCCATGGGTTATCAAGGTAATGGTTCTATTGCAAGTACTAGTTCTTCAAGTAACAATAATCTCAATGTAAGTCGACAAGAAAAAGAGAGAATTGAACTTTTTCACATAAGGTTTGTTTCAAAACATACTAAGATAGATAATCTATTTGATACTGGATCTCAATCAAACCTTATATCTGAAGACACTGTTAAGAAATTAAAGTTGGAAACAATTCCACATCCTAAGCCATACCCTCTTGGTTGGATATGTAATAATGCTAAATTACAAGTAACAAGAAGGTGTAAACTTAGGTTTTCTATCACTACACATTTCGTTGATGAGGTAGAGCTTGATCTTATTCCTTTGGATATCTGTCGTATTGTGTTGGGAAGCCCATATTTATACGATAGGAAAGCTATTTTTCATCGTCATGAGAATAAGTATCATTTGTTTAAGAATGGAGTTGAGTACATTATTAGAGCCCATACAAAGAAGATGAATTTATCACTTGTAAATGCGGGACAAATGAAGAGATTAGTCAATGCTAGCAAGAATTTTGTTCTTTTGATGATTAAACCCAAAGATGATATCGAAAACGAAGCAGTTCAAGGTTGTGATACAAAGTTGAAATCTGATCTATATGTGGTTGTTAATCAATATGATGAAATGTTTAAAGAACCAAAGGTATTACCTCCAAAAAGGGGTATTCAACATGAAATTCAATTGCAGCAAGATTGTCCTCTTCCAAACATTGGTATGTACAGAATGTCAGTCATGGAAAATGCTGAAATTAAAAAACAAATTCAAGAGTTGCTCGACAAAGGGGTTATTGTACCAAGCTCATTGCCATGTGGATCTCCAATTGTGTTAGTGCCAAAGAAAGATGGTACATGGCATATGTGTGTTGATTTCAGGGCTTTGAACAAAATTACAGTAAAGAATCGTTATCCTCTTCCTAGAATCGATGATTTTCTTGATCAATTGAAAGATGCTAAATATTTTACTAAGTTAGATTTGAGAAGCGGATATCATCAGATCAGGATTGTCGAGGGAGACACATGGAAGACAGCTTTCAAAACTAAGCAAGGTTTGTTTGAATGGATGGTAATGCCTTTTGGACTTTGCAATGCACCTGCTACTTTCATGAGAGTTATGAATTATGTCTTAAGGCATTTTCTTGATGATTGTGTTATTGTCTACTTGGATGATATTTTGATCTTTATCAAATCTCATGATGAGCATGTTAAACATGTGAAACAAGTTTTGGATGTTTTGAGAAAGGAAAAGTTGTTTTTGAAGATGTCCAAATGTGAATTTGGAAAGATTTCACTTATTTACTTAGGGCATATTGTTGGTGGAGGCGAATTAAAAATTGATCCCTCCAAGGTCAAAGTCATATTGGAATGGCCCAAGCCTAGCAATGTGACAGAGGTAAGAATTTTTTTGGGAGAAACCCAATATTGGAGGAATTTTATTGCTAACTTTTCTTCCATTGCAGATCCATTACATGCAGTGACAAGTGTCAAGCAAGTTTTTCAATGGGGAGGCAAGCAACAGAAGGCTTTTGATACTTTGAAAGAGAAGATCAGTTCAACACCAGTTCTTGCACTTCCAAATTTAAGACAATCTTTTGAAATCCAAACAGATGCAAGTAATTATGCAATGGGAGCAGTTTTGCTACAGCATGGTAAGCCCATTTGTTTCCATTCTGAGACTTTTAATGGTGCCATGATTAACTATCCTACTTATGATAAGGAATTGTATGCATTGGTACAAAGTGTGAAAAAATGGAAACATTATTTGTTGGGGAAAGAAATCATTATTCACACCGATCATCAACCACTGCAATACTTACAATCACAAACAAAGCTTCAACAAGCTAGGCACTTCATATGGATGGGTTTCCTTCAATAGTTCCACTTGGTCATCAGGTATAAGAAGGGAATTTATAACAAAGTTGTTGACATGCTTTCAAGGCCTATTATTAGTGCCTCAGTTATTCTTAAGCATAGTCCTATCATGCATGAAAGTTATGTTGAGAAATATGCTTTGGATACTGATTTTAAAGAAGTATATGAAACTTTGTGTCATTCTAACCATGTTGAGGAATTGGATTACCATGTGCATGATAATGTTTTGTATCATCTTGGAAAGCTATGTATTCCACAGGGGGAAAGAATCAACATTATAAGAGAAGCCCATTCTTCTCTTATTGCTGGTCATTTTGGTGTAGGCAAGACAGTGGCTAATTTTCAAAGATACTACTACTGGCCTAAAATGAATGAAAGTGTTTCAAGATATGTTCGAGGATGTTCGTTATGTTCCACAAGTAAACCTAGCAATCGAAAGTTGGTTTTGTATACTCCACTTCTGGTTCCTTCTCATCCTTGGGAAAGTATTTCCATGGATTTTGTAGGAGGTCTACCTATGTCTAGACGAAATCATGATTATCTTTATGTTGTGGTTGATCAATTTAAAAAAATGTGTATTTTGATGCCTTGTACGAAGCAGGTTACAGCTGAACAAACGACACAAATGTTCTTTCAAAATTTTTGGGTGCATTTTGGATTGCCTAAATCTATTATTTCTGATTGGGATTCTCGATTTGTTGGAAGTTTTTGGTCGAGTTTATGGGCATTCATGGACACCAAACTGAAAAAGAGCACATCTTTTCATCTGCAAATAGATGGTCAGATAGGAGTGGTAAATCGAGCATTGGTGCATCTTCTTCATGCTTATTGCAACAAGCATCCTAAACTTTGGGATGAGCATTTACACTACATTCAGCATTCTTACAATTGAGCTAAGCACTCTTCAACTCAAACGTCGCCATTTGAAGCATGTCTTGTCTATTTGCCCAAATCTCCTTTAGATTTTATATTTGGGAAGGATATTTCTATCGATGGTCAATATGTCATTCATAGGGCAGAAAAGTTCATTGAACAAATTCAGTCGATACATCAAATGGTGCAAGAGCAGTTGGAAAAGAGTCAAGCCAAGTACAAGACGAGACATGACAAGCATCGTGTTGATCACAGTTTCCAATTTGGAGATGAAGTTTGGCTTTACATCAGTAAGGAGAGGCCTAAAGGACAAGGTAAAAAACTCAAACCAATTCGATATGGTCCTTTCAATATTATCGACAAGATTGGTAACAATGCCTTCCGTTTAGATTTGCCTCCTTATATGCAAATGTATGCAGTTGTTAATGTTGAGAATTTGAAATTGTATGAGCCTCCTTTGATTGATGATAAAGGAGAGCATGTTCAGATTCCTTCTATAGATGATTTTTCCCCAGAATATTTTACAGAACTGCATGAAGACACCATCCTTGATAGGAGAATGCGAACTTCAAAATGAGGAAATGTGGAATATCTTCGAGTTGGTCTTAAAGGTACAAATTCAAGCAAAGCCAAGTGGATTGAGGTTGAAAGAGTGAGGGAACTATACCCTCATCTTCAAATAGACTGAAAATAGTCTTTTGGAGGTCCAAAAGCTTTCCAATGGGGAGGTGCGATCAGGGGATCAAATTTTGCTCAAAAATTCAAAGTGTTCAGAATATCTTCAAATCGAACGAGAGTGTAGGTCTCATCTTTACAAACCCAATGCAACTCATTTGGGTTAAAATGGATGTCAAGAGAGAGAGATATCGTGTTCTGTTCAAAATTACAAACAGGCAAAAAAAAGGGGTGCTCATTGTACAGTCCATGCAGTCTATACAGATGCTGACATGGTAGGTTGTACGACATGTGGTAGGCCGTACGACACATGGCAGGCAGTCATTGTAATAGTTGGCATGTGACATGGCTTGTTGACAACGAATGGGATGGCAACACATGGCCCAATCAATGGCCACCACGTGTCACCTATTTATTGGATTAAAATATTTGCACCTGGCAGGAGTCGACCCCGTGACCTCTGGGCAGGGTAAAGCCTTAGGAAAGGCCTCCCAACCAGCATGCCCGCACATGTTACTTAACATTTATATGCATTGAAATGTATTTAAGTTTGAAAAGATGTGTATTGGGTGTGAAACGGGCCGAGGCTAAGCCCCGACCCATGGTTATATATTGTATTGCATATGACCGGTGCTACGGGTGGTTACACCCACTGTAATATATGTTATAACCATTTGAATGTGCGCGGTTTGGTATAACATGTGACCAACGTGTATCTGCGCGGGTTTAACCTTACGGTTTTGTCAACGGTTTGAAACTTTATATCTGTTGTGTATTACGTGCGGTCATGTGGTGACCATGTGCCCACGGGCCTTGGTAGTTAAGGCCGGTGCGTAATCGTTCGACAGTTTGGACCAGTTGTGCAGTTGCGCCCAGTGCCAAGTTTTTTCTCTTTAAAATGTGTGTGGGCTAGGTTGAGCCAACAAGGGTGCATTTTGTAGATGCAGAGACAGCAAGCTTGAAGGGGGGACTTCCAGGAAGCCTATCTTCTTCAATTTTTGGCCAAACGAGGTGCCGAAAAAGCCCAGCTAGGGGTTTTTGGACGTTCTGAAGCCATTGGAGTAGTCTATTTGGAATTTTGAGCATTGTAAAGAACTTTTTTGAGCACTTTGAGAAAATAATACAAATGATCCATTGGAAGCTGGACCAGGAGATGTAGCCCAACAGAGGGGTGAACTCCTTTATCATTTGTTGTGTTATGTGTTTTCTGTTCATTGATTATGTTTTTGTTTATATGCATCTTGAATAAGTAAATCCTATTAAATTTGTGTTGCAAAGTTGATCCATTTCCATTTTAACACATAAATTTCACTTGCAAATATTTTCAAGAATACAAGTCTTCTTCATTTTTAGATCATTCTATCTTCTTGGGATCCACTTCTATCCCATCCTTTGAAATGGTATGCCCCAAATAATGAATTTGCTTCTGATAAAATGAGCACTTTCTCAACTTGGCATAAAACTAATGCTCCCTTAATACTTGCAAAACCATTCTCAAATGATGCTCATTCTCTTCTTCTAACTTAGAGTATATAAGAATGTCATCCAAAAAGACAATGACAAACTTGTCTAAATATTCTCGAAAAACACCATTCATTAAACACATGAAAACAACTGGTGCATTTGACAACCCAAATGGCACCACTGTGAACTCATAATGACCATACCTTGTCCTGAGGGAAGTCTTGCTGATATCTTCCTCTTTAATCCTTACCTGATGGTATCCTGATCTAAGATCTATCTTTGAAAATATCTTGGCATCCTTCAATTGATCAAAGAGATCATCAATCCTTGGCAGAGGATACTTGTTCTTTACAGACACTTTATTCAATTGTCTAAAATTAATGCACAATCTTAATGTCCCATATTTATTCTTCATGAACAAGACTGGGGCACCCCAAGGTGACACACTTGGGCGTATATACCCCTTCTTCATAAGTTCTTCAAGCTACATTTGCAACTCCCTCAGCTCTGGCGTACTCATTATGTAAGGAGTCTTTGACATTGGAGCTGCTCCAGGCATTAAATTTATAGAGAAATCAATATCTCTCTTTGGGGGTAGTCCTGATACCTCCTTGAACACATCTTCAAAATTTTCCAAGATTCCATGATCTTCCAAATTTGGCACCTTATCTTTAGGTGTCTCTTCCATATGCGCTGCAAAGATTTGACACCCTTTTCTATAACATCTCTTCAGTTACAATGTTGAAATTTCTCTGATGGTTACTGACCTTGAAATCCCCTGCACTTTCCTTAGGATCCCTTCCTCATCCAAGCAAGTGAATGTCTTGTTATGACAGTCTATGATAACATTATTTTGATCCAACCAATCCATCCCAATTAGATAATCATAAGAACCTAAAGGCAAGATGTTCAAATCTACCCTGATGTTCAATACATTCATGTCCATAAGACATGAATTAAACATATCATTAAATTTTATTTTGGCTTCGGTAGCAAGCTGCACCAACCAATATTTTCCATGCTTTTTTCTTGGCAAATGCAAACTTTCCACYATCTTAGGAGCTATATAACTATGACTATCTCTTGAATCAATTAAAATAGAAATGGTTTGGTTGTTGATCATACCTTCCACTTCAAGCATATGTGATTGATACTCTGCTTGCTTATTGTCCAAGGCTGCATAGATCCTTGGCACATTTATACCCATGTCCTCCATTATTTCAKCTTGTTGTACATTGTGAACAGTTCTCCCTTTTTCACCTCTGTGAGGACAATCTCTGAACATATGATCCCCTTTACAACCCCAACATTGAATAGGTGGTTGACTTGGCCTTTGACCCCCTATTTCAATCGCTGTGGGATATCTAGGAGTTGGGTGTCCCTGAGGATTATTTCTGAAGAATGGTGGCTTAGACCTCTTTTTCCTTTGATCTATCTTGAATTTATTTTTGTCTTCCAAAGATTTTTGGAAATTGGCCTTGATTTATGTTGATCATATAGTCATTTATATCTCCTTATGGTCTCCTCCAATGTCTTGGTATCATCATACTGTATTTTGTCACTAAAGAATGATGGAAATCCACTCAAATACCTTTGAATCTTAATTGTCTTATCCTTAATGAAAGAGACATATTTTAGCAGTTCTAAAAACCTTCTTTCATACTCATCTATGGTCGTACTCCCAAGCTTGATTTCAAAGAACTCTTTCATTTTCTTTTCATAGTATATTTTAGTCAAGTATTTCTTCTCAAAATACTTCTTGAATTCCCTCCAAGTAACACTTTTCTCTTTAATGTGTTGCACCTGCACAAGTTGATCTAGCAGCCATGTTTCTGCATCCCCATCCTTCTTGTGCTCACCATCAAATGTAGGAGGTTAGATTTTGTTTGTTTCTACTCGCAGTTCATCCACCCCAGAACTCTTGTGCTTCCTGACAGGGGATGGACTTTATATGTTGTGTTCTCTCTTATTGGAATGCCTCAGGGAGTGGTGGTGATGTCTACTAACACTTCTTGTTCTTCTTTTCTCATCATAAGACTTGCGACTTCATTATTTTCTTTAGCCACTCTCCTTATCCAATTTCTTTTCTATTTTGTTCAAGATCTGCATTAACTTCGTGTTGAAGTCATCCTGCTGCTCCTTGTCTCTCATAATTATTTCATTATCATATTTATGTCTTTGGAAATCCTTCTGCAAATTTTTAATGGTCTCTACCATATTCATGTTTTCATTTCTTCCTTCTCCATGTCCATTGAAGTTTGTTCCTTCAATGCCCAAATGGACATCCATCCCTATGATTTCATCTTCCTGGATGTAATTCCCATATACCTCCTCCATTCCTATGGACTCTTTTYTGATCCTGATCTGATCTATTTGTTGTTAACTCTGCAAAATGTGCAGCCAACCAAACTTTATTAGGCTAACTGTTTCAACAATTTCATGAAAATATGAACCATTCTGGTTCAATAATATATCAGAACTYTTTCTTCTAATTTCATGAAAAATTGAATGCCCAAATAATTTTTCTGGGTGGATATTTAGATTCCACTATCCAATACTTTTCCAATGCCTACTACCATGCTCAATTCCAAGTCTTGAGCAGAAAGTTATGGCTATTTGACATTTTGCCATTAATTTTTTTTTTTTGTCCATTTTTCAACTTGGCGCTACTTTGCACTGTAATTATGCATTTTTGCACATACTCCATTGGATTTTTCATAGAATCTCAATTGGGTTTCCTCATATACATAATATGGACACTCTGTCCAGGTTTCAACTTTTTCTGGGTTCTTGGCTACTAGTTACAACCTGTTGAAGTTCTAGACCAATTCGTGTTTTTGGTCTGGAATGCTACAGGTGCCTTATTTTCCATAATAAACATTTTTAACATGGCCATCAATTTAATTGAGACTTAGGAATGTCTCATATGGTTCAATATATTTTCATTTACTTCTCCTGCGCCTCAAACTGATTCTGGAGCAGAAATTTATGGCCCTTTGAAGTTAGGTGGGTCTTAAAATTTACCCTTCGGTTGTAACTTTCTCAAAAATGCTACATTTGATGAACAGTTTACACCATTAGAAAGCTCTCTCTGAGATCCTTTATTTGAACAACAAATATAGAGTGTGCCTTGGCACAATCTGTTCTCGTTATTTTTGATTAGCTAAAAACGTTGTTAAGGACCTCAAAAATGCACTGCAAAAAGATGACGTTCAAATGATATAAAATGTCGCAGAAAATCGTTGATTTTATGTTGCTGTTCACCCTCCAAATGAATTCACGAGAAAAAATTCCAATCTGTGCACCCGTATTTACCATGTGCAGCAACACTACAAGGTAAATCGTGTTTCGCGCACTTATAACCACTGTGCATCACTTCTTTGTCGCGCCAATAACTTGCGTGCATTTTTGTGTTGTGTGCTGATATTCCGCTCGCATTTCACTCTATGTGCCTCACCATGACAAATTTTAGTACACACCCACCGCACACCAATACTATGCGCACACCATTAACTAAACTGTCGCACGACAACATTTACCCACATTGCGTGCGCAACTACCATACTACATTGCGTTGTGCCAATACTGTGCACACCACGCGCACCATTATTATGAGTGTGCACACCGCGCGCACTTCTTAGGTGTATGCATGTTGCGCAATGCTAAATTTAGCATGTGCACCCACACACCAAAATTTTTCCGTGCAACGCCAAAATTTAGTGCGCACACCAGAAAACCACTATTTCTCTGTGTGGTACCAAAATTTAGCGCGCGCACCCGCATGCCAACATTTTTCCGCGCGGTGCCAAAATTTATTGCACGCACCAGTACACTAACATTTTTCTGCAATGCCCAATTTTTTTCATATCACAAACTTTTTACCATGCAACATGCATTTTTAGTGCGCCTACCTGTGCACATTCATTTTGATGCCAATCAATTCCTCGTGAATTCCACTGTAGAAATTGGGGCTTTTGCTTAACTTTTTCCCCAATTTACCATAGACATTCTGCAACCATGAAATTTGTTCAATTTCACCCCGATAACACCAGTTCAACCTATGCAACAACAAATCATTGTAAGTTAACATTTCTAGAACGCATTTATCCAAAATCAATTCGTGAATTGAGAATTTTAACCACTAAACTCGCTCCATCTGTCATGGCTTCACTATAACGTCAAATTAAACCCATTCTAGATCTGAATTTTCTAGAACAGGTATTAAATCATGAATATCTCATCACTTGGCCGAATTTCTCAATTTTTCCCGAATTTAACAACAGAAATTGGTGCTTTTCCCAATTCCGCGTCGTTGCTTCTAAATTTTACCATGGACGTTCTAAAAACTGAAATTTGGCCACTTCAAAATAAATCCTCTGTGTAATTTTTCTTCAACTCAACTTGCTCGACCCATCTAGGCTCAACATTGAAAACTACATCTCTGATACTATATTGGAACGTCCCCGACCACCCAGGTTGAGCCACGATACACAAGAGAACGCATTTCTTCTTTCTGCGGAACATACTGTAACATACCCAGTATCCAACTGAGTTATGCCACATAAATTTTTCGAACTGCATGTGATTAAAATATATACACACAGAGCTCTTGCAGAAACATATATTTAAAATGTAAACATACAAATACATCTGTAAATGCACGAATTCACACTGAAATAACAATAAACATATACATGCAGCATATACAGGCAATACCCATAAAAATAAACACAGTTATAACCACACATATGATAACCCATAAAAATAAGCATGTAAATAGCAATGCAACATGTAAATATATCACACAATTGACATTTATCTTGGTAAGAATGTCACCAACTGCGTGCAGACCTTCCACGAAGCTCCCAGCCTTAGACCACACTACTCATCACTCTCAACAGTGGGTCACCCCTGAGCTGGGACTAAACTCCACCGGGGTAAAGGGATTCCTAACAAGGCTAATGGCTCATAGACAACAGGAAATGCTCTATCACAAGTGCTAATCAAACTATCAGCCTACAGTCCCTCATTCCCCACATGCATGTCCCACCCAGGAAGTGTTTCCATTCTCTTCTCAACAGTCTTTCGGCTGCCCCACTTCCTTTCTGGGCTTCAGCAACATGCTGGAAAGGAAGTCTCAGAGCCCTGTAGCTATAGTTTAGCAACTTCAGAAAAAAAATTCCCAGCAATTCTCTCACCCAAAGAGAAATTTCTCATGATCCTGACAACTCGCCTCTTCAATATCCCATGGGCCTGACAACCCACTTTTTCGGTCCAGCTCCCAAGCTAACCAACTACTCAAAATAGATATGGCTATCGATCCAAGTTTAGGTACAGTGATAGTAAGGTACAGAGGAAAGCTCAATGGTTGTGTGAATGATCTTCGAATCATGGCTGAATGATTGCCAAAATGATGGAGAAGATGGGAAAATGAATTAAGTTCCAAGAATATGTATGCATGTCCCCAAATTGACACTTATCATGTTGGGAGATACTTTGGCCCACTTGTCCCCAACTTTTAAAACTTAGGATAAAATAATTATCCATACTTTATGATTTAAGAAATATTAATATAATATTCCATTTTGGCTTAAGCTCCCGAGATTAGCCCTTTTCCTTAACTTTTATCCCCCACCCTTTCCCTCACTAGTGGAGTTTAGTCCCCCATCTATTTTATAGTGGTCGGTCTGCACGCAACGATGTATTTTATATTTATCGTGAGACATATACACTGGCCTTTAACATCTAGGCTCTACGACCTAATCATCATAAAACTGGATCACCAGCTTATAAAACATAGCACATACACAAAGGTTTGTTGGCCTCAATATCACGTGCACTTAAGATGTTGCGCACGATATCCTGAAATGTGCACACTTCATCAATTTGTTGCACGATACATGTGTGCACTATTCCATGAAAGGTGCATACCAAATATGATATCAAACAGCTCACCAGCTTAAGTACATTTTTATTTACATTACAATTGGGTTTGGCCTAGCGATATTACAAAAAGGAATATTATATTAATATTTCTTAAACCATAAAGTATGGATAATTATTTTATCCTAAGTTCTAAAGTTGGGGACAAGTGGGTCAAAGTAGCTCCCAACATGACAAGTGTCAAGTTGGGGACATGCATACATATTGTTTGGACTTAGTTCATTTCAGGGAATTCTTTCCATCATTCAGTGATGTAGTCAATCATCCATGAGCATTCACACACCCATGGAGCTATCCTTCATACCTTCATGACTGTACATGAACCTGTATCCATAACCATAACTATTTATGTAGCTGGTTATATTGGGAGCTAGACTGAAGAAGCGGGTTGTCAGGCCCATGGGAAATTGAAGAGGCGGATTGTCAGGCCCGTGAGCAATTTCTCTCTGGGTGAGAGAATTGTTGGAATTAATTTCCTAAAGGTGCTAAACTGCGGCTATAGTGATCTGAGACGTCCTGTCTGGCATGTTGTTGAAGATTAGAAAGGAAGTGGGGCAGCTGAAGGACTGTTAAGAAAAGAAGGGACACACTTCCTGGGTGGGACAAGCATGTGGGGAATGAGGGATTGTAGGCTGTTAGTTTGAGTTGGAACCTATGACAGAGTCTTTCCTGTTGTCTATGAGTCATTAGCTTGGTTAGGAATCCCTTTACCCGGGTGGAGTTTAGTCCCAGCTCGGGGATGACCCACTACTGAGAGTGATGAGCATTGTGGTCTAAGGCTAGGAGGTTCGTGGAAGGTCTGCATGCAGTTGTTGACATTCTTAAAAAGATATGTGTCAATTGTGTGATAAATTTACATGATGCAATATTATTTACGTGTTTATTTTTATGGGTATTTCCTGTATATGATGCACGTATACGTTTACAGTTATTTTAGTGTGAATCTGTGCATTTACAAATGTATTTGTTTGTTTACGTTTATATATTTTTTTTTTCGCAAGAGTTCTATGTGTATATATTTTAATTGCATGAAGTTCGAAAAAATTATGTGGCATAGCTCAATTAGATGGTGAATATGTTACAATATGTTTCATAGAGAGAATGAAAGCATTCTCTCGTGTATCGTGGCCCGGCCTGGGTGGCTGGGGACGTTACAACATGGTATCAGAGCTTTAGTTTTCAACATTGAGCCTGGATGGGCCGAGAAAATTGATTTGAAGCTAAATGTCACAGAGTATTTATTTTGAAGTGGCCAAATTTTGAGTTGCAGAGCGTCTGTGGTAAAAAAGTAACAACAATTGTGTGGAATTGGGAAAAGCCCCAATTTCTGTTGTCAAATTCATGGGAAAGTTGAGAAATTCGGTCATGTGGTGAGATATTCTTGATGTAATATATGTTCTAGAAAATTCAGACCCGGAATTGGTCTTATTTGAAGTTACAGTGAATCCATGACAGATGGAGTGAGATGAGTAAATAAAATTCTCAATTCATGAATTGATTTTGGGTAAATCTGTTCCAAAACAATGTCCACCCACAGTGATTTGTTGTTGCAGAGGTTGAACTGGTTTTATCGGGGTGAAATTGAGAGAATTTCATAGTTGCATAATGTCTATGGTAAATTGGGGAAAACGTTAAGCAAAATCCCCAATTTCCGCAGCGGAATTCATAAGGATTTGATGCGCATAAAAATGAATGTGTGTAGGTGGACGCACTAAAAATGCATGATGCGCAGTGAAAAGCTTGTGATATATAAAATTTTGGCACCGTGCAAAAAAATGTTGGTGTGCTTGTGTGCACGCTAAATTTTGATGCTGTGCGGAAAAATGTTCGCGTGCTAGTGCGTGCGCTAAATTTTGGCACCACACGGAAAAAAGTTGGTGTGAGGGCGCGCGTGGTAAATTTTGGCGCCGCACAGAAAAATATTGGTGTGCAGTTGCGCACACTAAATTTACCATTGTGAGGTGTGCATATGCATAAGAAGGTCCACGCGGTGTGCAAACACATAATAATGGCACGCGGGGTGTATGCAATATTGGCAGAGTGCAGAGGAGTTTGCTTGGTGCGCACGCAATGTGGGTATATGTTGTCGCGCGATAGTTTAGTTAATGGTGCGTGCAAAGTATTGGTGCGCAGCGGGGGAGTACTAAAATTTGGCATGGTGTAGTGAACAGAGTGAAATTCATTCAAAATATCATAGGGCGATACAAAAAAATTGCGCAACAGGTAATAGTGCAAGAACCAAAACTCTGCACGGTGGATATTGCCACACGACACAAAAGCAATGCACAATAGTTATTGGCGCCACAGAGAAGTGATGCATAGTGGTTATAGGTGCGCGGATCTTGATTTACCTTGTGATGGTGTTGTGCACTCTAAATATGGGGGTACAGGTTGAAATTTGTCCGCGCGAGGTCATTTGGAAGGCAAACAAAAACAGAAAACTAGCAATTTTCTTACATTTTATATTATTTGAACGTCATCTTTTTGCAACACATTTTTGAGGCCCTTAACAACGTTTTTAGCTACTCAAAAACCCCGACAAAAAAACTTGATAAGGCACCCTTTGTATTTGCAGCTCAAATAAAATATCCCGGAGAGATATTTCTATTGGTGTAAAACATTCTTCAAACAGAGATTTTATGAGAAAGTTACAGCACAAACAATGGAGGGTAAATTTTAAGACCCAACTAACTTCAAAGAGCCATAACTTTCTGCCCCGGAATCAGATTGAGGTGCAGGAGTAGTCAATGGAAATTTATCAAACCATAAAAGACATTCACATATCTGAATTAAATTTATGGGTAGATTAAAAATGTTTAATATGGAAAAGAATGTACCTGTAGCATTCTAGACCAAAAACACAAATTGGCCTAAAACTTCAACATGTTGTAACTCGCAGCCCAAAACCCAGAAAGAGGTGAAACTTG
This sequence comes from Picea mariana, assembly GCA_032191745.1. Lineage (NCBI taxonomy): Eukaryota > Viridiplantae > Streptophyta > Pinopsida > Pinales > Pinaceae > Picea > Picea mariana. The sequence continues at coordinate 122,249 of JASDQU010738276.1, forward strand.
GACAGAGTGTCCATAATATGTGTATGAAGAAACCCAATTGATATCCTAATAAAAATACAATGGAGTAGGTGAAAAAAATCATATTTACAGCGCAGAGTTGCGCCAAGTTAAATATATGTGTGTGTGTGTGTGTGTGTGTGTGTGAACAGAAAAATTAATGGGAAATTTTCAAATAACCATAACTTTTTGCTCAAGACTCAGAATTGAGCATGGGAGAAGGCATTGCAAAGGTATTGGAAATTTAAATCTAAATATCCACCCATAAAATTGATTTGAACATTAATTTATTAGTAAATCAGAAGAAATAATTATGATATATTATTGAACCAAAATGGTTCATATTTTTCATGAATTGTTGAAACAATTAGCCTGATAAAGTTTTGTTGGTTGCACATTTTGCAGAGTTAACAACAAATAGATCAGGATCAGATCAAAGTCCATAGAAATGGAAGAGGCATAGGGGACTTACAACCAAGAATATGAGATCAGAGGTATGGATGTCCATTTGGGAATTGAAGGAATAAACTCTAATGGACATGGAGAAGGAAGGGATGAAAACATGAATATGGGAGAGACCATTAAAAAATTGCAGAAGAATGTCCAAAGACATAAATCTGATAATGAAAAGCTTATGAGAGCCAAGGAGTAGCAAGATGAATTCAACATGAAGCTAATGCAGAGCTTGAACAAAATAGGAAAGAAATTGGATAAGGAGAGTAGCTCAAGCAAATCAAGAAGTCACAATTCTCCTGATGAGAAAAGAAGAACAATAAGTGTTAGTAGACATCACCACCACTCCCCGAGGCATTCCAATAAGAGATCACATAGTAGCTCAAGTCCATCCCCTATCAGGAAGCATAAGATTTCTGGGGTGGATGAACTGCGAGGAGAAATGAACAAAATCAAACCTCCTACTTTTGATGGTGAGCATAAGAAGGATGAAGATGCAGAGACATGGTTGTTGGGCATGAGAAAGTATTTTCAACTGCATAATTATTCTTCTCGTGCAGAAGGTATAATTGTCATCTATCAACCCAAAGGAAAGGCATTCATGTGGTGGGATCATCTTGTGCAAGTGCATCACATTAAAGAGAAAAGTGTTACTTGGAGGGAATTCAAGAAGTACTCTGAGAAGAAATACTTAACTAAGAGATACTATGACAATAAAATGAAAGAGTCCTTTGAACTCAAACTTGGGAGTATGACCATAGATGAATATGAGAGAAGGTTTTTAGAACTGTTGAAATATGTCTCTTTCATCAAGGATGAGACAGTTAAGATTTAGAGTTATTTGAGTGGATTGCCATGATATATCAGTGAAAAAATACAGTATGATGATCCCAAGACATTGGAGGAGACCATAAGGTGAGCTAAATGCCTATATGATCAGCAAAAATCAAGGCCAACTTTCCAAAAATATTGGGAAGACAAAAATAAATTCAATATGGATCAAAGGAAGAAGGGGACTAAGCCTCCATTCTTCATAAACAATCCTCAGGGACAACCAAATTCTAGAGAACCCAGAGTGATTGAGGTACGGGGTCAAGGGCCAAGGAAGCCACCTATTCAATGTTGGGGTTGTAAAGGAAATCATATGTTCAGAGATTTCCCTCACAGAGGTGGAAAAGTGAGGATTGTCCACAATGTATAGCAAGCTAAAACAATGGAGGACATGGGCAGAAATGTACCAAGGATCTATGCAGCCCTAGACAACAAGCAAGCAGAGTATCAATCTTATGTTAAGCCCTAATATTGGCTCATTACCCCTTAATTGGGACATATTAGATTAGTAATGCTATTTTATTTATGTCGGCTTTAGGACATTAGTTGTAATTTAGATTAGTAATGTTATTTTAATTATGTCGGCTTTAGGCCATTATTTGTAATTATACCTCCTAGTCTCCTATATATACCAAGGAGACATTTTCATTTTGAATCATCTTGGAATCAAACATTTAAGTGGGGTAAAAGGAGGTTTCCCCCTTGAAGAGGCTTATTATCTGAAGTCATCTCTTTTTCAAGGCGTTGAGTACTTTTCCTGAGGTTTTTCTATGCTATATTGATGTTTGGTTCTTAACATATGGTATCA
>JASDQU010738276.1:124437-177756 GCA_032191745.1 Picea mariana
TTTTTAGTTTTTAGTTTCATGCTCATGTTGTTATTTAGTTTTTGTTTAATTCTTGTTGATACCTTTATTGTTTTCTTTCTAACCTTTTGCATTACAGCTGTCATGACTAGAAGAGCCCAACTAGGCATGTAAGTGCTCCTTTTTTTCTCACCCATTGACGAAAAGAGCACGAACACCATTAAATAATCCCTTCCAAAATTTTGAGTTAAATTTTGGATCTTTGTTAGACACAATTGTCTTGGGTATGCCATGTAACCTAGTAATCTCCCTCATATAAACATCAGCAATGTTCACTTCCTTTTGAGTGAGCTTAACCGGAATAAAATGGGCAACTTTAGTAAGCTTATCCACCACTACCATGATAGAATCATGTTGCTTGTTTGTTTTGGGCAGTTTGGTAATGAAATCCATGGTTACAACTTCCCATTTCCACTCAGGAATGGGTAATGTCTATAGCAAACCAGTTAGGTGTCTATGCTCAGCCTTTACTTTTTGATATTCCAAACATCTGGCAATAAAATCAGCAATGTCTTTCTTCATGCTTGGCCAATAATATTGGCTCTTGACAGCTGCAATAGTTTTCTGATATCCTAGGTGCCTAGCATACGACACATTATGCATTTCCCTTAGTATCAGATTTTTCAATTCCTGAGAATTTGGTACATAAATTCTTCCCCTGTATATGACAATTTCATCCTCATCCAGCTTGTATTCTTCAATTTTCTGCTGCAAATTACCTTGCTGTAATTTTGCCACTAAATCCTTGTATTGTAAATATGATTTGGCAATCTCTAAAATTCTGTTCTTCAAATATGATTGATACATGCTAATGGCTATATCATGCATTTCATGCACTCTTCTACTGAGTGCATCAGCCACTTTGTTCTCTTTCCCCTTGATATTCTTTATATCGAAGTCATATTCGCTTAGAAATTCTAACCATCTGCTTTGCCTAGCATTTAAAGTTCGCAGATCAAACAAATATTTCAGAACATTGTGTTCTATCCTCATATCAAACCTTTTCCCCATGAGGTAGTGTCTCCATTTCCTCAAGGCATGTACTATGGTTACCAACTCCAAATCATGAGTGGCGTAGTTTCTTTCATGCTCCTTTAACTTCCTTGACTCATAACATATAACAAACCCATTTTGACTGAGGACTCCACCAAGTCCTTATGTACATGCATCTGTGCATACAATGAAGTCTTCATTTGGGCCTGCTATCCTTAATATTGGAGCACTTGTTAATAATTGTTTCAAGTGTTTGAAAATCTTTTCACAATCCAATGTCCACTAAAACTTCACACCCTTTCTTTGAAATGAAGTGATTGGGTGTGCAATCTTTGAAAATCCTTCTATAAATCTACTATAGTATCCTGCAAGGCCCATGAATGATCTTACCTTTATCACATTCTTTGGCACTGTCCATTCTCTAATGGATTATATCTTCTCAGGGTCCAATGTTATCCCATCCTTTGAAATGATGTGCCCCAAATAGTGAATTTGCTTCTGGTAGAATGAGCACTAGCTTAATTTGGCATACAATTGATGCTCCCTTAATACTTGCAAAACCATCCTCAAATGATGTTCATGCTCTTCTTCTGACTTGGAATATATGAGAATGTCATCCAAAAATACAATGACAAACTTGTCTAAATATTCTCAGAAAACACCATTCATTAAGCACATGAAAACAGCTGGTGCATTTGACAACCCAAATGGCACCACTGTGAACTCATAATGACCATACCTTGTCCTGAAAGAGGTCTTGCTAATATCTTCCTCTTTAATCCTTACCTAATGGTATCTTGACCTGATATCTATCTTTGAAAAGATCTTTGCATCCTTCAATTGATCAGAAAGATTATCAATCATTGGCAGAGGATACTTGTTCTCTACAGTCACTTTATTCAACTATCTGAAATCAATGCACAATATTAATGTTCCATCTTTCTTCTTCACAAAAAAAACTGGGGCACCCCAAGGTGACACACTTGGGTGTATATACCCCTTCTTCAGAATCTCTTCAGTTTGCATTTGCAACTCCTTTAGCTCTGGTGTACTCATTCTGTAAGGATTCTTTGATACTGGAGCTTCTCCAGGCATTAGATTTAAAGAGAAATCAATGTCCCTCCTTGGGGGTTGTCCTGGTACCTCCTTGAACACATCTTAAAAATCTTCCAAGACTGCATAATCTTCCAAATTTGGTACCTTATCTCTAGGTGTCTTCGCCAAATGAGCTGCAATTATTTGACACCCTTTTATATAACATTTATTCAGCTGCAATGTTGAAATATCTCTTATGGATACTGCTCTGGGAATTCCCTGCACTTTCCTTAGTTTCCCTTCCTCATCCAAGTAAGTAAATGCCTTGTTATGGCAGTCTAGGATGGCATGTTTTTGGTCCAACCAATCCATCCCAATTAGACAGTCATAAGAACCTAAAGGCAAGATGTTCAAATCTTCCTGGGTGTTCAATCCATTCATGTCAATAAGACATGACTTAACCATATCATTAACTTTTTTTTTGGCCCCTGTGGCCAGCTGCACCAACCAAGATTTCCCATGCTTTCTTCTTGGCAATTGCAAACTTTCCACCACCGTAGGATCTATATAATTATGACTAGCTCCTGAATCAATTAAAATAGCAATGGTTTGGTTGTTGATCATACATTCCACTTCAATCATATGTGACTGATATTCTACTTGCTTGTTGTCCAGGGATGCATAGATCCTGGGTATCTTTCCACCCATGTCCTCCACTGTTTCATCTTGTTGTACATTATGAAAAATCCTCCCTTTTTCACCTCTATGAGGACAATCTATGAACATGTGATCCCCTTTACAACACCAACATTGAATAGGTGGTTGCCTAGACCTTTGACTTCCTGTGTCCATCGTTATGGGTTGCTTAGGAGTTTTCTGTCCCTGTGGACTATTTTTGAAGGATGGTGGCTTAGACCCCTTCTTCCTTTGATCCATCTTGAATTTATTTTTGTCTTCCCAATCTTTTTGGAATGTTGGCCTTGATTTTTGTTGATAATATAGGCATTTAGCTCACCTTATGGTCTCCTCCAATATCTTGGGATCATCATACTATATTTTTTCACTAATGAATGATGGCAATCCACTCAAATACCTTTGAATTTTGACTGTCTCATCCTTGATGAAAGAGACATACTTCAGCAGTTCTAGAAACCTTCTCTCATATTCCTCAATTATCATACTCCCAAGCTTTAGTTCAAAGAACTCTTTCATATTCTTGTCATAGTATCTCTTAGTCAAGTATTTCTTCTCAAAATACTTCTTGAATCTTCTCCAAGTAACACTTTTCTCTTTGATGTGTTGCACCTGCACAAGCTGATCCCCCCACATGGATGCTTTTCCTTTGAGTTGATAGATGGAAATTCTACCCTCTGCATGAGAGGAATAATTATGCAATTGAAAATGCTTTCTCATGCCCAACATCCATGTCTCTGCATATTCATCCTTCTTGTGCTCATCATCAAATATAGGAGCCTTGATTTTGTTCATTTCTCCTCGTAGTTCATCCACCCCAGACCTCTCATACTTTCTGATAGGAGATGGACTTGAACTGCTGTGTGATCTCTTATTGGAATTCCTCGGGGAGTGGTGGTGATTCCTTATAACACTTCTTGTTTATCTTTTCTCATCATGAGACTTTTGACTTCCTGATTTGCTCAAGACACTCTCCTTATCCAATTTATTTTTTATTATGTTCAAGCTCTCCAATAACTTCATGTTGAACTCATCCTGCTGCTCCTTGGCTCTCATAAGCCTTTCATTATCATCTTTATGGATTTGAACATCCTTCTGTAAATTTTTAATGGTCTCTGCCATATTTATTTTTTCATCCATTTCTTCACCATGTCCATTGGAGTTGGTTCCTTCCATGCTCAAATGGACATCCATCGCTCTGAATTCATCTTCCTGGCTGTAATTTCCTGGTGCCTCTTCCATTACTCTAGACTCTAAACTGATCTTGATCCGATCTAGTTGTTGTTAACTCTGCAAAATGTGCAGCCAACAAAACTTGTCAAACTGACTATTTCAGCAATTTTATGAAAAATATGAACCATTTTGGTTCAATAATTTATCAAAAGCCTTTCTTCTGATTTTCTTGAAACATTGAATTCCCAATTAAATTTCTGGGTGGATAATTATATTCCACTGTCCAAGACCTTTCCAACACCTGCTCACATGCTCAATTCTGAGTCTTGAGAAGAAAGTTATGGCTTCATGGAGCTAGTGAGGGTCTTATAGTTTAGCCTTCACTGTTTCTGTTGTTCTTCCCCCTTCAAACAACTTCGCGCACACAAATTTCAATTTGTGCTCCCGTAATTTCCATGCGCTGCAACATCTCAGTTAAATTATGCTTCGTGCACTTTAAAACTACTATGTATCACTTCTTTGTCGCGCCAATAACATGCGCTCACTTTTGTGTCATGCACCAATAACTACCGCGTGCAGTTTTGGTTCTTGCACTATTACCCGTTGCGCGCAGTTTTTGTATCGTGCACTGATATTCCACATGCATTTTTCTCTATGTATTGCACCATTCCAAATTTCAATATTCCCTCACTACGCATCAATACTCTATGCACACATACTAAACTATCGTGCGACAACATATACCCATATTGCACGTGAGCCAACCAAACTCCTCTGCACTCTTCCAATACTACATACACCCTGCGCGCCCTTATTGTGTGTGTGTACACCGTGCACACCTTCTTATGCATGTTCACTCTACACAATGCCAAATTTAGTGCACACACCGTATTTTTCCGTGCGACACCACAATTTACCACGCGCTCCAACACGCTAACTTTTTTGCGCGGTACCTGCATGCTAACATTTTCCGCGCGGTACCTGCACACTAACATTTTCCACTCCATCTGTCTTGGTTTCACTCTAACCTCAAATTCGACCAATTCCAGGTTCGAATTTTCTAGGACAAATATTAAATCAGTAATATCTCATCACTTGGCTGAATTTCTGCAGTTTCTCATGAATCCATCCACAAAAATTAGGGCTTTTCCCCATTTCCACCCAGTTGCTATTATTTTTTGCAATGGACGCTCTACAACTGATTTTTGGCCACCTCAAATTAAATCCTCTGTGAAATTTTTCTTCAACTCAACTTTCTCGGCCCATTCAGGCTCAGTGTTGAAAACTGAAGCTTCGATACCAATTTGTAGCATCCCCGGCCTCACACCGGTCGGGACATGCCACTCCTCAGACGCTTTACTTAGCTCTAAAACCATCTTTGTAACATTCCCAACCTTCAACAGGCTAGGCCATGCTACTCCTGAACACTCTTTCATGCTCAGATACCCATTTGTAACATCCCCAACCATTTGTGTCGGGCCACACTACACCGGAGAACACACATGTTCTCTGTGCAGAATGTACTGTAACATACTTAGCATCCTAACTAAGTTATGTCTCATATAATTTTCTAACTACATGCAATTAAAACATATGCACACACAGAACTCTTGTAGAAGCTTAATATATATAAAACATGAAAAGACAAATACGTTATGTAAATGCATGGATTCACACTGAAAAGAAGTAAACATATACATGCAATACCCATAAGAATACAGACAATTATAATCATGAATAGGATAAACCCATAAAAATAACACATGAATAACAACGCAGCATGTAAATTAATCACACAATTGACACTTTTCTTTGTGAGAATATCACCAACTGCGTGCCGACCTTCCACGAACCTCCCATCCTTAGAAAACACTGTTCATCTCTCTCAATAGTGAGTCACCCCCGAGCTGGGACTAAACTCCACCCAGGTAAAGCGTTCCTAACTAGGCTAAAGGCTCATGCACAACAGGAAAGACTTTGTCTCAAGTGCTCACTCAACTAATAGCCTACAGTCCCTCATTCCCCACATGCCTGTCCCACCCAAGGAAGTGTGCCCCTTCTATTCTCAACAATCCCTTGGCTGCCCCACTTCCCTTCCATGTCTTCGGCAACAGGTCGGATAGGAAGTCTCAGAGCCCTGCAGTTGTAGTTCAGCACCTTCAGAAATAAATCCTCAATAATTCTCTCACCCAAATAATTGCTCATGAGCCTGACAACCCACCTCTTCAATATCCCACGGGCCTGACAACCTGCTTCTTCAATATCCCATAGGACTAACAACCCGCTTCTCCAAGGCTCTGGATACGGGTTTAGGTAAAGTCATGAAGATACAAATGATAACTCCCTGGCTCCCCTCCTCCTTGATGATTAACTGTATCTCTCAGTGATGGATGAATTAGGGAAATATGATGGTCCCCCTATTGGAGATTCCCCAAAATGAACTAAGTCCAACAATATGTATGCATGCCCCCAACTTGACACTTGTCATGTTGTAAGCTAATTTGGCCCACTTGGCCCCAACTTAGAACTTAGGATAACATAATTATCCATACTTTATGATTTAAGAAATATTAATATAATATCCCTTAACTTAGCCCCTTCCCTTTCCCTAACTAGTGGAGCTTAGTCCCCCATCTCTTTTATCATGGTCAGTCTGCGCGCAACGATGTATTTTATATTAAATATGAGATATGTACAAAAATAGGCGCACTGGACTTTAACATCTAGGCTCTCTGGCCTAATCAAAATATAAGAATCCTAGCTTATAATAATTGCCCACCAGCCTATAAAACATATCAGATACACAAGGATCCCTGGCCTTTACATCATCCACACTTAAGATGTTGCGCACGGTATCCCATAATGTGCACACTTCTTCATTTTACTATGCAGTAGATGCGCGCACTATGCCATGAAATGTGCATACCAAAATGATATCAAATCATCTCACTAGATTATGTACATTTGTATTTACATTTGCAATTGGGTTCAGCCTAGGGATGTTATATCGTACAACCTTGTCTAGATGATCTACCGACTTATTCCATTCGTCATCCAGATCACCCAATGCATTTGCGGGCCATTTTCCTACGCTATCGTTATTATCGCATACGTCTGAATCCACACAAATGCATTTTTTGTGTGGAATCTGGACGACTTATTGGTTTAATTGTGTCTATACATGGGATTAGAGTAGACCTCTTGAAGGTTGAGGCTATTCTTAATTTCCCTCCTCTTTCCACATTATGCCAGCTCCAAAGTTTGCAAGCGAAGGAAAAATTTTTGCGTCGATTCATTCCCAATTATGTTGAATTAATGAAAGGATTCACTTGGAGTCTCAAAAAAGGTTACAATGTTGTATGGGATGATACTGCAAACAAAGCTTTTGAGTCTTTGAAACTTGCCTTAACCCATACACCACTATTGTTTCCCCCTGACTATAGCTGAGATTATTTCTTGTATTTAGCTGCTTTGGACTCGACCATTGCTATGGTCTTAGTCCAAGAGGATGATTCACACGATGAAAATGTGATATACTATTTGAGTTGGAGTCTCATGACTACCAAAACCAAATATTTACATGTGGAGAAACTGGCCTTGGCAGCTATTCAAGTTGTTCAATGTTTTCATCAGTACATCTTGTTACGCAGAACCACAATCAGTTCTGACTGCAACCCCATGTAAGATATCCGTACTCGACAATTTCTAGGGGGGAAGTACTCCAAATGGATAGTTATTCTCCATGAGTTTTACTTGGAGTTTGAACCTGCCAAGTCAAAGAAATATTTGGTTTTTTCCGAATTGATATGTGACCTTCCCTCTACTAACACAGAAAATGTGTCAAAGGATTCTTTACCTAACGAATCCATTTTCCTGATTAGTTCTGATGACATATGGTACAGAGATATTATCATCTATATCTAGACTCAAACTTGCTGGCCTAATCTCTCTAGTACAGATCATCGTCGTATATGGTACCAAGCCCGTAAATACATCATTCTTGGTGATACCCTTTACCGTCGTAGTATTGATTCCATTTTTCGATGATGTCTCACCTATGATGAAGCTGAGAAATATTTGAATGACTGTCACTCTGAAACATGTAGCAGTCATATGTATGAGTATGCCACTTCCTAAAATATCTTACGAGCTGGTTATTTTTGGCCTTTGTTGTTTAAGGATTTCATTATCGTTGTTGAGAAATGACACACTTTTCAAACTTATAATCACAAGATCCAATCTCACCCTGCTCCATATCACCCTGTAGTTTCTGTTGGTCCATTCACCAAATGGGGCATTGACTTCATGACATGAAACCCTCAATCAAATGGGGGGCATGGATACATTATTGTAGTTGTGGATTATTTCACTAAATGGGCTGAGGCGATCTCGACATTTGATAACACCAGGAAAAATGAAGCATTGTTCATATTCAATCATATCATTACTAGATTTGGTGTCCCTCAAGCCATCGTTACTGATCATGGTAGCCATTTTCAAAATTTTATGATGTCTGAGCTTACTAAAATGTTGGGCCTTCACAATGAAAACTCAACCCCATATTATCCACGGGCCATTGGCAAAGTTGAAGCAATTAACAAAGTTCTCACTACTATTTTTCGACAGATGGTAGGAATTTATAAGTCAAATTGGCACATGATGTTGTTCTCAGCATTATGGGCTTATCAGACATCCGTGAAGTCTGTCACAGGATTTACACCTTTCTGGTTAGTATATGGTATCGAATCAATTTTGTCGATTGAATGTGAGATACCATATTTGAAACTAGACATCAAACTTCTCCCTAACACCTCTGCTAAAGAGGAACGTCTTTTGTATTTAATGCAATTAGATGAAACCCGTCATGGCGTTGCCTTAGTTATTGAAACTCAGAAGAAACATGTCAAAGCCCAATATGAAAAGCATGTCAAGCCACGTGTTTTTTCTGAAGGTTATCTAGTTCTTCTTTACGAGAAAGATCGTGATTTTCTAGGGGCCGGTAAATTCGAGCCCATGTGGCGGGGTCCTTATATTGTCAAACGACTGTTGGAGAAGGGATCTTATGATCTGGTATATTATGATGGAATCCATTTGAGTGAACCCATAAATGGGATTTACTTGAAGAAGTACTATGCTTAAATCATTTTTGCATGAGTTCTTGTATTTTAGTGTATAATACTCTTGTGTCCTTTTTCGTTGTTTGGTTTCGACCTTCAGCTACTTACCTTGTGTTGTGCTTGGTTTCCAGATGTTGGTGTCTTCACTACCCTACCTTGTCTTTGTTGATGGCACTAGTCATTGTACTCAGAACTTAGCATCTACTTCTTGGGAAATATATGCACCTACGGATGAATTGATCAGTCTACATGGTGTTTGTCTTGGTCGTGCAACTAACAATATTGTGGAATATAATGCAGTCATCGAATTATTGACCGGCGTTGTTTCACATGGAATCTGTCATCTTATTGTATGACTCGATTTGTAGTTAGTAGTCCTAAAGTTGAGTAATGTTTATTCCAGTCGAAGTCATATGTTGTTAAGGGTATATTTACGAATTCTCCTCTTGGAACATCATTTTAATTACATTGAATATCAACACATTCCTAGATGTCTAAATACATTAACAGATGCATTGGATAATTTTGTGTTAGACAGACATTTGAGACATTTATAAAATCCAATCACACTTTGTATATACAAGAAGTAAGCTGGTAGAAACCTCATATATATATAAAGATTAAAGTTTACAAAAAATTGTTTTTGTCCAAAAATCAAAATATCAAAAATGTGAAGCACATGGATTCATATACAATAGAGAATCAATGATGTTGCTCTTTATAACATGGGATTTCCCGTGCTACTCTATGGAGTAGTCAACCGATGGAAGAACATACGCCCACTGTGTGGCATCGGTAATGACTCGAGATATAATCTATAGAGGCATCTGGGATGTTCATCGTGAGTCCCTCCAGATTTTGTTCTATGGTCTCAAAGTCAGCAACAACTACTCCTGCTACGACACCTCTCTCCCCTCACCTTTGGATAGGGAATGAACCTGGAGGACAGTAAGGTTCCACATTTGCATTATCAAAGATCATTTGATTAGTCATTGGATAAACAACATAAAAAACATTTTATATCTTGAAAAAATAACAAAAACATGATATAAACAAAATTTCCTTCTTAACTATGTTTCCCCATTGGGATCCTTTGGGAAAGATAGGTCCAGATCTCCACGAAATCCTAGCCCGACATATGCATAATCATCGACCATGAGCATTTGAGTTCTTAACCAATCGAAGATGACATCGTTATACCTAACGATGGGACCCGCTGCATGTCGGACCATGAGGTCTACCCACCTCTTCATTCTCGGATCCTGTGGAGTAGGTATACCCCACTCTACCTGCAAGTGTAAAATTGGGACCCTCTCTAGGAAGAAGGATACAAAAATTGACCCGTATCTGAATTGTTTCAACCCACCACTTCTGTACTTGGTCAGTTGTTTCTTCATAGTTTTTAGAACCCCTTCACACCAATTGAAGACTTGGGACTCCATACACTCCATTGTATACTGAAAGTAGCTCTACAGAGCCATGTGGGGGGTTTCAATCCCTACCATGCATTTTATGGTATAGAGGATAGTCTAGAGAGGCAAGTCTCATACATCCCTGATAGCAACCTTGCCGCTATGTTTTTGGGTACCCGGCACACAATGTTCATTGATGTAGTGGTTCATAGGCTCACCGCCACCCCTACTACTTGTAAGTGTTACACGTGATCCACGACGATACAGTCTTGTTAGGAAGTAGATATCCTCGATATCTATAGTGAGTGTGTGGGAACCCACATGAAATTCTTTCTCATTCACATCCCACATGTGAACTAGGTACTCAAGGAGTCTCAGCTCAGCCTTAATACCTTGGATATTGAAGAATTTCAACAACCCACACTATCAGAGGGTCATAAATGTTCCCGAGTCATTCTTGGAAAAGTAGCATTCTTCTTCGTGCTCTCTCTCATGCCATTCCAACCTCTTGACCATGGAAGACCTGCCAAGGAACCATAAAAAGGAATTAGAACCATAATTTTCTTCCCTGGAGGGTTTTTCTTGTTGGTTTCATCTTTTAAAACTTTTGGGATATGGACATCATAGGCCTGTGACTTTGCACAGTGCAGAGTCATCGCACCCTATCTTTAGGGCTGACTGCGACGACCCTAGATCGTCGCAGGTTTCAATATAGGGTGCCTTTGATGACCTCAACACATGGGTAGCCTAAAAAAATCAACCCAAAATCACCCTTGTAACCAATAAAAATAAAATTTTAATCCATGAAAATATGGAGACAAAGATTACCTTTTCTATGGAGACGATTTGCGAAATGATCAGTCATGCACTCCACAATCCGCAGTTGAAAATCGAGGTAAAAAGAGGGTTTGGAGCAATTTTTGGGTGAAGTTACAAATGAAAAACTGAAATATGGTTTTTTACCCATTTTATTGATTTTTATTACTATTCATTTGAATATTATATTATTTTTTATGCTTCATCCAAACCCTAAAGTTTTAACAACTTTACAAGTGGTTTATTTTTGTAGATAAAAAAACTAGAGGTGAAACACTGGAACAAGGGTCCACCTTTTTGGTTTGTTTTTACATATTTGTCACATGTACAGATCCTTTTAGGGTTTTTTAGGAAAAACTCCGAGCAAGTCTTGATTCTTTCTCACGCTCGTGAAACCATGAGAATGTAATTGAGTAGTCTTTTATCGTTTTTTCGAACTCGTAATGGTGAAACAAAAAATGAAACCTATGGAGTACCCTTTAAGCTCTTTTCTCGCTCCTTAAAAATGAAAATATTTCTGAGCAACCTTATTATTTTCACGATTGTAAAAGTATTTGAAGAAAACATCTAATGAGTGGTATATTATCACTTTTTCGGTATCATCAGATTAATTTACGAAAAAGGAATTGACGGAGTTCTCTTTAAGTGTTTTTCAGACTCTCTAAAATTGAAAAACCCCTGAGTTTTCTCTCTTTGGACTCATAAAACAAACATCGAAAGACCCATATGGGATAGAACCACTCCTTCTTAGGTTTTGTTAAACATACTCTAAGGGACTGATTTGAAAGATGAGCTTACATCAACAAGCATATGTTATCCTCCTCAAGATTGCATAAAAATAAAGAGGTACTCGCCAGAAATGGTGGGGGGGAATTGGGAAAGAAATATGTCTCTGTATTTGTGTTAGTGGAAATAATAGTCTCTCTTGAACATGACACCCCCCTTCATCATTGTATCCAGGTTGGGAAATTCATTTGTCTCTCGTTTGACCATCCACAAATTCATATGTTGGGTCCTCCTTGAGTCAATGCTGCCAAGACCATTTTCGTGTCATTCATATGTTCAAGAGAAGTCCAACCAAAAAAATCCTTCTATCGAGTCGGCCATATGAATTTATAAATATTCTACCATGTTGGCCTTCCCTGAGTCAATTTCAAATCACTTCACACTCTGATCTACTTCAAATCTGTTACTTGTTTCATGGCATTGATGGGGGATAGATCAAGGCCCTCTTGTGACGATTATTTTCCTGTTGACTTTAGCTCATTATCCAGGAACAAGACTTAGAAATCATTTAGTACCTTAGAGCCTGCATGCCTCAATGGTAGGTTTCTTCACTTTCAACAGTGGGTTTACATCATTGACCCCTGATTGGAAGATTCCATCGAGTGTTTGAATTCAACTTAGTTATTCACATTCGTTGGATTGTATTGAGGTACCTTGGGAGTCATTGACATCAATGGTGATTTCCCTCACACTTGTTAACAGTTCTCATCATTCACTGGTAATCAAGTGGTTTCTACCATGTTCGACTTCAACACCTGTAATCACATGGTTAGATTTGTACTTAGGGACAATGGAAATGAAGACCCTAGATCACACCATTCTGGTCCAGGTTGCAACGGAGTATTCATGATTTGTATTGACACATAGATCCACTATGTATGTCTCGTGGCTATGTCTGAATTTGAGTCATTTTAGAGCGTAGATCCACAGTGTATTCCTAGTGGCTATGTCGATTCACAATATCATGGATCCATAGTGTATATTTAGTGGCCATGAATCACTTGACATTTTGTAATCTGAGTATGGGAATGCCTACCTCGGACAATGGTACATTATTATGTTGATGCTTCACTATTTGCAGGTTCCTAATCGGTGCATTCCTTGTTTCCAACACACACATTCTACAAAGTATTTAAGCTATCATGAGTTCCAACTTCATACTTTGGGGGGAATTCTGTTACACATTATTTTGGTCACCCCGGTGATCCATTGACAACATGTGTTCATGTTCCCATAAAAATAAAAAAAGAGTCTTTCTCCATGAGGAAAGTGATTGACTTTCTCTTATCAAAAACCTTATTAAGGAAGGTCGTCACACCCTGCAAACTCCATGGGGTGAGGTGATTCAAAATCATCATCCCCTTCTCTAGAGATGGACTGCGACGTATCTGCAGGTTGCACTATACCTAGGGTGCGATGATTCCAAAAAGCTAAGAAAAGGTCAAGTTTCACGAAATTTGTAGAAGGGGATATTCTAGAAGATGAGGTGGCCTCCGAATAGTTTGGATCTTACTCGCTTATCTAATTTGGTGGGATCATACTAATTTCCTCATACATCTCTCTTTCATACTATGTAAATAGGGATCTCTCATGGAAAGGGCTAAGGTTGAATAGGCTAAGAATTGGATGGAGAATTCTACTTCAAATCATGCTTGAGAGCTTCATTTCAGTTCATCAAGTTATTGTGGATCTTATTCATTCAATATTGGAGCAAAGGTGTGTGTGCTGGAGAAAATGGCCATCGAAAGGGGATCTTGCGACATCAAGGCTTTGGTTGTAACCTCTACTTTCATTTTAATATGATACAACAATATGTTTCTTTCCCATAAAACTAGTCTTGTTTTATTGTATGATTCCTTGATCACATACATAGGTTCTCGTTGAGTATATTATATTTATTTCACTTTGGTTGGCATGTGTTCCCTTCCAAGTTCAATTTCATTGGAGCATTGGAACAAAGCTAGGATGGAAATGGAAAGAGGAAGTGAAATTTAAACAGTATGTTGTATATCTCTTGTTAGCTAGTAAACTCAATAGTTAGTGCCTAGGGAAAGTCTTATATTCTATTTTGTTTTGTTCTAGTTCCGGGTGGATCTAGGGAGATCTATTTATGTCCAAATTTACCGATTAATATGATAATAATGGGGCCCACATGAATTTTGACATGTCATCTCTTAGGGTTAGTTTTTTGGATGTCTAGGGTTTTGGAATTCATATTGATTGTAAAAATGATTTGAGAGCCTCATTGCACTCATCTTATTGTGAATGAGTGTAGATGTCACATCTCCTCTCAGAGATAAGATACCACCATTCTAGAAAGCTTGTTTCAGTCTTCATTTTACAATTTTATCTTCTTTCTTATTTATTAAAAGTCAAGTTTTACTATATCTCTGTTATTATTCACTTTTTCTCTGTGTTAATGTTATAAATATGTGTTTTCACTTCATTCCACTCATAAATACGGATCGGTGGTATCAGAGTGGTCTTCTCCTTCTCATTTTTTTAGTGCATGTCCCTGATGAGGCCAGGGTATAGAGAGTTGGGTCTCGAGCTTATTTCTCTTGAGGGAAACTGCTCTCGCACTCCCAAGAAACCTTCCATGGTGGGTGAAAAGAAATATGATATGACATGAGATCCTTTCAAAATCTTGCTCGAGGAATCCCTCAAGAGACATAGGAACGAGATGATGGATAGCTTTGCACAAATCCTTCGACGGATGCCAACAAGTGACACATCTACCTCAAGTGGAGGCACCATCCCCTTCAAGGTATAGATCAATTTTGATATTCCTATATTTGATGTTCAAATAGATGCAAATGTCGTAAATAAATGGTTGAACTTTCTAGAAGGGTATTTCTCTATCCACAACTTTTCTGATAGAGAAAATATTACATTTGCGCTCCTCAAGGCTATACCCCATGTCAAATATTGGTGGGAGACTTTATGTGAGAAAAAGGAAATAGAGGGATCCACATTATTTGCAGTTGCACCCACTTGGGGTTCCTTCAAGGATGTTATTAAGGAAAAATACTACCATGTTGGAATTTATGACCACTTGTATACAAGATGGACCACACTACAGCAGGAAAGAGACCAAACAATGCCAAAGTTCACCAATGTCTTGGATACCTTGTGCATCAAGTTGGGTATCAAATATATTGAGCAACATATGGTGCTCAAGTACCGCGGTGGTCTGTATAGATAAATCTAGATAGAAATATAGTTTCTAGACATCTCATCCTTGGGTGCGACCTATCGATATGTTGTCAAAATCGAGCAGAAGCTTAAACAAAAGACACATAAGTTTGGGTCTGGGAACCCCTCATAGCAGAAGTAGGGAAAGGGAATCCTCAACCTGCATAACAAAGGGAAAATAAAATATGGATAGCCTCAGGACAACCAGTCTAAGCTGCAAACAAAGAAGGACAATTGAAATATGAAGAAAGACATTGGGAAGTGGTGCAATTTCCATAAGAGCCACTAGCATAACACTATTGATTTTCGATCAAAGAAGTCATAGATGGCGGAGGTGAAATCCAATGAATCATATGCAACTTCTGACTCAGAGTTGGAACCAAAAAAAGCAATATGGATTATTGATGCGGAACCCAGTGTCATTGTTGCTACCACCAAGATCCATCTCGATGAACTTGATGAGCTAGAGGAAGGCAAGTGTCTCTTTCATTCACAGATGTGGGTGAAGGGTACTCCACTACACTTCATCATTGATATCAGTAGCTAGAAGAAAACTTCATATCAGTGGAGGTCATCAAGTGGCAGGCCATGTCGATAACGCCGCACCCAAAACCATACACCATCGGATAGCTCCGCCAAAGAAGCGATCTTCACATTAGCCAACAATGTCGCATGCCCTACAGCATCAAGCCCTTCAAAGATGAGGTATTGTGTGATTTCTCTCCCATTGAATTTTGTGATGTTATTTTGGGATAACCTTATTTATGGAAACGTTGTGTTGTATATGAGTCTAGGCCTCGCAGTGTTATTATAATTTTGGATAGGAAATTGTACAAGATACCTGATCTAGTCCCACCTACTGTCATTTCCTTGATGATCCAGATTTTATGACCAAAACGAAACGACTATAGATTATTACCATATGCTTAACACAGAATAACATAGATAAAGTAAAACCGGTTTTCTATTCAATAAGGAAATAAGTTGAAAATGTAAAATGCAGCAGAAAACAAGCTTGCTGGAATGGTGGCGGCTTATCTCTGAGAAGAGATGTGACGGTTGCGCTCATTCGCAAGAATATTATTACAATAAGGCTCTCAAGGCCTTTTTACAATAAACGGGAGTTTCAAAAACCCTAAACATCCAAAAACCTAACCCTAGGAGATGAAGCGCCAAAAGTCATGTGGGCCCCATTTGGGTAAGTCAGTACATCAACTTCCCCAGGTCGTAACTTTTTCATACGATCTCTATTTTAGGGGTATGATAGCCCATTGGAAAGATCTGTCTAAGGACTACACCAGTTGCACAAAAATTGTTATTCCAACAAAACCCAAAAAACGTCGTTTAGGGCCTCAAAATGGCTCTGGAAGTTCAAGACCCGAAAAACTGCTNAACCTAACCCTAGGAGATGAAGCGCCAAAAGTCATGTGGGCCCCATTTGGGTAAGTCAGTACATCAACTTCCCGAGGTCGTAAATTTTTCATACGATCTCTATTTTAGGGGTATGATAGCCCATTGGAAAGATCTGTCTAAGGACTACACCAGTTGCACAAAAATTGTTATTCCAACAAAACCCAAAAAACGTCGTTTAGGGCCTCAAAATGGCTCCGGAAGTTCAAGACCCGAAAAACTGCTAAAAATAGTAAATTATCAAAATTGCTAGAAAGTTGTTTTGAGCCAGCTGGAAAAGGTGGGTGGCCACCGATATCCACCTGTATAAATCCTCCATCCTTAGAAAGCAATGTTCTCCATTTCATTGAGTTCCCCCATCATATAAGGAAATTTCTGCTGAATTTAGCCCCGGGTGAGCCACTTGCCTTGGTGCAGGAGTTGCCTTGCTTTGACGACTCGATAAAGTTGGATCCTTTGTTATCGAGTTCCCTTGATCTATATGTCCACAATATGATCATTGGATTTATGTTGTATGTAGTCGGGGTTGAGATCTTTTGGTGTCAGTTGTTCTGCTACATCTCAGGTGTCCAATAATGGTGGGAAATAAGGTCGAAGGAGGTCCACGTTGAACACTGGGTGCAAGCCAAGGAAAGGAGGAATGTTGAGCACAAGAGCATTATCACCCATATCCTTGGTGATGGTGTACGGCCCATAACAGAGTGGGAGAAGCTTCCGATGGGGTCCTATAAGGCATTCTTTCTGCAAGTGCAATGAAACTTTTTCACCCACCTGAAACTTATGTAGAACCGGATGTTGATCATGGCGCTGCTTGTACTTGTCATTAGACTTATGTAGGATATCCTGAACCTGTTGGTGGATGTGTTGGATCCTCTCAATGAATCGAGTGGCTTTGTCAGCCTCAGTTTGAGCAGGAGAGGAGTGGGTCAAGGTGACCGCAAGGGGAAGTACAACATCTATGGGACCCAATGGTTGGAATCCCAACCCCACCTGAAAGGGGCTGTGGTCGGTTGAGCTATGTAGGGATCAGTTGTAGCTATGTTGGACATAGGGAAGACTCTCATCCCATGTGAGAGGGTGCTTGGAATTATACATGCACAGGATATGCATGATCATTTGATTTATGACCTCGGTTTGGCCATCTATCTAGGGGTGGAAGGCTATGGATTTGGTGAGCTTGGTGTCCAGCAATGACTAGAGGCTTGACCAGAATGTGCTGAGAAATTTACTGTCCCGATATAAGACAATGTTTTGTGGAATTCCAAAATGTACTCAGACTCGTTCAAAGAAGAGCTTGTCAGTGGCTTCTGCTGTGATGCTCTTCTTGCAAGCAACCAGAATCGCCATCTTAGAAAAGTGATCAACAACCAAAAAAACACAGTCATTTCCCCGCTTGGTGAACGGGAGGCCCGACATGTAGTCCATTGAGATGGATTCCCATGGTCTGTCAAGAGTAGGAAGAGGGTGTATAGGCCCTATTTCTTAGTGGTTGGTTTGGAAATAGCATAGGCAGTGCAAGACTTGATATACTTGCTAACCTCTTGTCGAAGTTTTGTCCAGTAGAAATTATTTTGTAGCATCGCCACTGTCTTTTCAACGTCAAAGTGTCCTTCCACCTAGTTGTAGTGGGATTCTCAGATAATCTTCGCTTTCTCACTTGAGGGAACACATATATGGCCTAGATGACACAACAACCCATCCTTAAGATGGAAATTATCGACAACTACCTTTGCACCCTACATTTGGTAGGTGGTGGAGAAATCTGAGTCTGTCTCATAGAGTTGGGGCCATCTAGATGTCTCATGGCGTCAGGAGTCTAGCAATGTGGTGAGTGTCATGACTGGTGGTCTCCTGAAGCAATCAGGGACACAGTTGGTGCTTCTTTTTTTATACTTGATGTTGAGGTGGAATTGCTGCAAGCATGTGGACCACTTTTGATGGCGGTCATTCTGCAGTTTTCCTTGTGTCTGCATGAACTGCAGTGGCTTATGATCAGTGTGAATGATTGTCTCCCTCCAAAGAATTTAATGTCTCCACTGGCAGCAGGCTTGCACAATGAAGTACATTTCTTTTTCGTAATTAGGGTACTTATGGACATAATTTTTTAGTGTCGCACTATGATACACCATGGGGTGGTCGTGCTGCGTGAGAACAACACCCAGAGCATAGTCTAAAGCATCAATCTCAATCTCAAAGTGTTGTTGTAGGTCTGGTAGTGAAAGTATTGGGTCTGAGCATAAGCGCTTCTTCAAATCATCGAACGCTTATTGTTGGGGCCGACCCCATGCAAATTATCCTTACCACCACCCCTAGTTATTTGGTTGAGGGCCCATGCAATATGGGAGAATCCCAACACAAACCTGCGGTATAAATTGGCAAGGCCCAAGAAGCTTCGAAGCTCAGTGAGTGTGGTTGGGGCTATCTAGTCACGGATGACTTGGATCTTGGCTGGATCCACATGTACACCATGTTTATAAATGATGTAGCCTAGGTAATGGACCATGTCCATGCCAAAGGATCATTTTTCCAAGTTGGCGTATAGCTTGTGCTAGAACAGGGTGTGCAGAACCTATTGAATATGCTGCAAGTGTTCGACCCAAGTCCTTCTATAAATGAGAATGTCATCAAGATACACCACTACAAAAGTATTGGTGAATGGTCACAGGATATCGTCCATCATCCTCATGAAAGTGGCTGGAGCATTTGTTAGACCAAAGGGCATGACCAACCATTCAAAAAGGCCTTCCTTTGACTTGAAGGCGGTCTTCCATACATCTGTCTATTCTATCAGGACCTAGTGGTAGCCAGACTTCAGATCAGTCTTACTAAAGTATTTGGCCCCCATGAGTTAATTAAGGAGGTCATCGATTCAGGGAATCAGGTACCAGTTTCTGACTGTGATTTTATTCAGAGCCTGATAATCAATGCAAATTCACTAGGTTCCATCTTTCTTTTGTACCAACATGATTGGGCTCCTGCAAGGTGATGAGATAGGACGGATGTGCCCCTTGTGGAGAAATTATTGGATCTATCGCTTGATCTCCTCATTCTCTTATAGAGAGTGGCGATAGACTGGCCCATTGGGCAGCGGTGCACCGGGGGTTAGATCGATGGGGTGCTTGACCTGGCAGTGCATAGGTACCCCAGTAGGCGAGGAGAAGATATCTGAGTATTTTTCTATGTCCTTATCTACTTGCTTCTGCTGTGTGGAGAGGTCGGTCGCACAGACCCTAGATGTGGCTATGATTTTTCTCTCATTCTGAGAGAAGATCACAAAGAAGACAAACTTCCCCACATGAGAGATGACCTTCCTGCATTTCTTAGCAAAGATCAAGGAAATAGCACTAGGTGGGATAGCCTCAGGTATCCTGTACAATTTCCTGTTCAAAGTAATAATAACACTACGAGGCCTAGACTCATATACAACATGATGTTTCCATAAATAAGGTTGGCCCAAAAGAACATCACAAACTTCGAGAGGAGCAACATCACACAATACCTCGTCTTTGAAGGGCTTGATGTCGTAATAAAGTTGACACTGTTGGCTGACACAGAGATCACTTCCTTGGTGGAGCCATCCAATGGTGTAGGGTTGTGGGTGCGGCATTGTCAACAGGGCCAGCCGCTTGATGACATTTGCTAATATGAGGTTCTATTGGCTACCACTATCAACGATGAAGTGCAGTGGGGTGCCTTTTACCCACATCTATGAATGGAAGAGGTGCTCTCCTTCTTCTGGCTCGTCTAGTTCACCATGTTGGAGCTTGGTGGTAGCAACGGTGGCACTGGGTTCCGCATAAATGATCCATCTTCCCATTTCTGGTTTTGACTCAGAGTCAGAACCCACATCTAATTCAGAGGCTTTCACTTCAGCCACCAGCGTCTTCTTTGAGTGACAATCAACAGTGTTATGCCAAGGGCTCTTATGGAAGTCACACCACTTCCCAGTATCTTTCTTTGTCTTTCTGGGGTCCTTCTTTTCTTGCGGCTTGGACTGGTTGTCTTGATACTATCCATCTTTTCTCTCTCCTTTTTTCTGTGGGTTGGGGCTACCCTTTCCTGGCTTTTGTTGTGAGGGGTTCCCTAACCCAAATTGTCGCGTCTTTTGTTTGATCTTATGCTCGATTTTGACGGCATATTGGTAGGTCGTGCCCAACACCAAGATACTTGAGCACCATATGTCTCTCCAAATATTTGATACCCAGCTTGGTGTGCAAGGTATGGAAGACATTTGTGAAATATGGCACTGCTTGGTCTCTTTCTTGCTGCAGTGTGGTCCATTTGGTATACAAGTCATCATAACTTCTGACAGGGTAATATTGTTCCTTAATAGCATCCCTGAAGCATTCCCAGGTGGTCATGACTGTAAATAATGAGGGTTCCTTTGATTCCTTTTTCTCATAGAAAGTTTCCCACCAATCTTTGACATGGGGAATGGCTTTGAGGAGCACAAAAGTAATATTTTCTCTATTCGAAAAGTTATGGACAGAGAAATAAACTTCTAGTAGATTCAACCACTTGTTTATAGCATTTTTTTCTATCTGACCTTCAAATATAGGAATATCGAAGTTTATTTGTACCTTGAAGGGGGTGGTGCCTCTGTTAGAAGAAGATGTGTCCCCTGTTGGTAGTCGTCGAAGGATTTGCGTGAAATTATCCATCATCTCGTTCCTCTGTTGCATGAGGGATTCCTCAATCAATAGTTTGAAAGGATCTCCTATCCCATCATCTTTCTTTTCTCCTTCCATGAGAGGTCACTTGGGTGTGCGAGAGATTTTTTCCTCAAGAGAAACAAGCTCGAGACCCAAATCTTTGTACTCTGACCTCGTTGGGGACATGCATTAAGACGACAAGGAGAAAACCGCTTTGATACCACTAATCCGGATTTTATGAGCAGAACGAAATGAATACAGATTATTACCATATGCTTAACACAGAATAACAGAGATACAGTAAAACTGGTTTTCTATTCAATAAGGATATAAGCTGAAACTGTAAAATGCAGCGGAAAACAAGCTTGCTGGAATGGTGACGGCTTATCTCTGAGAAGAGATGTGATGGATATGCTCATTCACAAGAAGATGATTAAAATGAGGCTCTCAAGCCATTTTTACAATAAACAGGAGTTTCAAAAACCCTAAACATCCAAAAACCTAACCCTAGGAGATGAAGTGCCAAAAGTCATGTGGGCCCCGTTTGGGTAAGTCAGTACATCGACCTCTCAGGGTCGTAACTTTTCAATACGATCTATGTTTTAGGTGTATGATAGCCCATTGGAAAGATCTATCCGAGGACTACAACAATTTCACAAAATGTTGAAATTTTGCGACCACAACATACCCCGAAAAATGTCATTTAGGGCCTCAAAACGGCTTTGGAAGTTCAGGACCCGAAAAACTGCTAAAAATAGTAAATTATCAAAATTGCTAGAAAGATGTTTTGAGCCAGCTGGAAAAGGTGGGTGGCCACCGATATCCACCTATATCACTTGATATATTCCAATAAATGTAGTAAGGTCATCTCTCAAACTAGGAATTTTGTCTTCTTCATTATTCACTCTCCAAGAGAGTGAAAGATTGCAGCCACATCCATAGCCTCTGTGACCGATCTCTCCATGCAGCAGAAGCAAGTGGAAAATGTCATGGAAGAATACAAATACATATTCTCCTCACCCATTAGGGTACCTCTACACTATCAGGTCAAGAATTCAATCAATCCGACCCCTAGTGCACCGCTACCCAATGGGTGAGTTTATCGTCGCTCTCTATTGGAAAATGAGGAGATCAAGCATCAGATCCCATAACTGATCCAAAAGGGGCACATCCAACACATCTCATCACCATGTGGGAGCCCAATTGTGCTTGTTCATAAGAAAGATGGGACCTGGCGAATCTGCATCAATTATATGACCCTAAATAAAATCACAGTCAGCAACCAGTACATGATTCCCCGAATCGACAATCTCCTTGACCAGATCAAGGGGGCCAAATACTTAAGTAGGATTGATATGAAGTATGGATACCATCAAGTCCCAATAGAGAAGATAGATGTATGGAAAAATTCCTTCAAGTGAAAAGAAGGTATTTTTGAATGGTTGGTCATGCCCTTTTGTTTGACGAATTCCCCAACAACTTTCATGATTATGATGGATGATATCTTGTAGACTTTCACCAATTTTTTTTTGGTGGTATATCTAGATTACATCCTCATCTACAACAAGACTTGGGTGTAACCCTTGCAACATATTCAACAGGTTTTTTCACACTTTGCGACAACACAAGATATACGCAAATTTAGAAAAATGCTCCTTTGGCATGGACAGAGTCCAATACCTAGGCTACCTTATTGATAAGCATGGGGTGCATGTTTATTCCACCAAGATCAAGGTCATTCATGACTCAGCAGTCCTAACCACACTCACTGAGCTTTGGACTTTTTAGGCCTTGCCAATTTCTATCGCAGGTTCGTGTTGGGATTCTCCCATATTACATGGGACCTTGGCCAAGTAACCAGGGGTGGTGGTAAGGAAAATTTAGTGTGGGTTATGTCACAACAACAAGAATTCAATGATTTGAAGTAGCTCTTGTTCTCATCCCTAGTTATCTCATTACTCAACCTGCAACAACCCTTTGAGATCAAGACATATGCTTTAGACTATGTTGTGGGCACAGTTCTCACTCAGCACAAACACCCCATGGCCTATAATAGTGAGACACTATTAGATGTTGTCCATAAGTACCCTAGTTACAACCAATAAATGTACTCCATTGTGAAAGCCTACCGCTAATGGTTACATTACATTCTCTGGAAGGAGACAGTCATCCACATCGATCATAAGCCACTGCAATTCATATAGACACAAGGAAAATTGTAGAATGACCGCCATTAAAAGTTGTCCACATACTTGCAGAAGTTCCATCTCAACATCAAGTATAAGACAGGAAGCACCAACCATCTCATTGATTTCCTCATCCTTTCTCCATTCGCAACACTCACCACGGTGCTCAACTCATGTGCACACGAGACCTCCAGGTGGCCCCATCTCTATAAGAGAGATATTGACTTCTCTTCCACCTACTAGAAGATGGGCACAAACATAGTTGTCATTGCTTTGCATCTTCAGTATGGGATATTGTGACATCTAGGCCATCTCTTATTTCCATCAAGCGAGTGATCGAAGATGATTTGGGAATCCCACTCCAATCAAATGGCAGGACACTTCGACGTCGAAAAGACAGTGGCAATGTTACAACAACATTTCTATTGGTCGAAACTTCAACAAGATGTTAGCAAGTATATTAGGTCTTTCATTGTCTACATCATTGCCAAAATGGTCATAAAGAAGCAAGGCATGTACACCATTCTTCCTACTCCTGAAAATCTCTAGGAATCCATCTCTATTGACTAGATCTCAGGCCTTCCATCAACCACGTGGGGAAATGACTATGTTTTGTGGTGGTTGATCATTTTTTCTAAAATGGTGACTTTGGCCACCTGCAAGAAGAGAATCACAATAGAGGCCACTGCCAATCTCTTCTTTGAATGATTGTGGGTACATTTTCAGATTCCACAAACCATTTTCTCAGATTGGGACAGTCGGTTCCTCAGCACATCCTGGTCCAACCTTTGGTCACTGCTGGACACCAAGCTCACGAAATCCACTTCCTTCCACCCCTAGACAGATGGTCAAATTGAGTTCGTCAACCTGATGATCATGCACATCCTTCACATGTACAATTCCAAGCATTCCCGCACATGAAATGAGATTCTTCCCAATGTTCAACACAACTACAAAATAGCCCTACATAGCTCAACTGGCCACAACCGCTTTCAGGTGGGGTTGGGATTTAAACCATTGGGTCCCATGGATGTTGCACTACCCATTGAGGCCATCCAGGAAGACTTGTCCCATGCTCAAATTGAAGCTGAAAAAGATACTAGATTCATTGAGTGGATCCAACACATCCTCCAATAGCTTCATGATATTTTACAAAAGTCCAATTCCAAGTACAAGTAGCACCATGATCAACATTGGGTGCCACACAAGTTTCAGGTGGGAGATAAATTTTGGTTGTACTTGGAGAAGGAACGCCTTACGGAGGCCCATCATAATATTCATCCTCTCCACTATGGATCTTACACCATCACCAAGTTTATGGGTGATAATTCTTTTGAGCTCAACATTTCCCCCTTCCTTGGCTTGCATATCGTATTTAATGTGGACCTCCTTCAACCATATTTTCCACCATTATTAAACACCTCAGAGATAGCAGAATAGTTGAAACCAATAAATATCAACACTAAATACATGGAACAGTAATCCATTGATAATATCATGCACACACAGGTCAAGGGAAATCATCAGCATAGGATCCAACTTTATCGAGTTGTCAAATCAGTGCAAACCTTGCACCAAGGCAAGTGGCACAATTGGGGCCAAATCCAACAAAACTTTCCTCATCTAATGGGGAAATAAAATCAATGGAGACCATTTCTTCCTAAGGGGGGAGGATTTATCTAGGTGGATATTGGTGGACACCCACCTATTCCAACTGGATCATCTTGGCAGTTTCTTAGTTTGGCAGTTTTTTCCTACTTTTCGGGTCTTGAAATTTTGGGGTCATTTTGAGGCCCTAAACAACATTTTTAGGCTCACCACATTCAAATTGTAGTTTATGACCTTGAGAAGTTGATGTACCAACTTACCCCCAACAGGGCCCACGTGACTTTTGATGCTTCATCTCCTTGGGTTAGGTTTTTGGATGTCTAGGGTTTTGGCATTCATTTTGAGGCTTGTATCATGGATGGTATGGAAAATTCTTGAGGCATGTCTTGGAGGTCCTTTTGGTATATGGTTGCATATGGTTGAGTTTCATGGTATGGTTCATTGTTAGAGGCACATATTTGTGATATTTCATTGAGGCACATTCTTGTATATCATTGATGATACGGTATAGATATATGGTACATGATTAGCTACTCATCATTAATGTTATGGTATCTACATTTGGAATATCTTATGGTACACGATTGATGCATGGTATGGTACAACTTTGGTATAGCACATGTTGATGATCAATTACAGGTTGATGGTATAGTGACAATGACAAGTTGGATATAGTTGGATATAGTGACAAGTTAATGATCAATTATAGGTTGATGGTACAGTGATAGTGACAGGTTGATTATCAGAGGCAATGATAGTATCATTGGTAGTGACAGTTTGGTCTACATTTATATTTCGGGGAAGAATTATGGGGTAAGGAAAAGGGGTCATAGCCTCCTTCTGTTTGGTTCCAGAGAAATCAGGGAGTTGGAGCTTTCTTCAAGTTCGAGCCTGAGAATCAGGGGGTTGTATCCTATTCCTGGTTGGAACCAAATAATTCAAGCAGTTGTGTATTACTTTAGGTTGCAGCCTATAAATAGGGGGTCATAGCCTCCTTCCAGTTTTAGTTGGAGAATTGGGAAGTTGGTGCTTCGAATGAATGCAATCTTTGATATATAAGAAATCATTCCATGGTTTTCTCCCATTTGGGTTTCCATGTAAATATTGGTGTATTGTATCTCTATGGATGTTTATTATGATCTGTTGATTTATATTTCTCATGATATATTGATGATATGCTACTAATTAAATTATTGATTATATTTTGTGGTTAAAAGTGATAATAAAGTGCTCATATTGATTCACACCCCTTCTTAGTATTCCCACACATGTATGATACAACTGAAGGTGGTGTTTGTCCATATATTGCTTCAAAGAGAATCATGTGAGTGGTGGTGTGGTGAGAAGTGTTGTACCACCATTCAATGAGGCGTAACCACCAAACCCATTGATTTTGTCTGTTAGATGGAAAACACCTCAAATAGGTTTCCAAACACTTGTTGACTGCTTCAGTTTTTCCATCGGTCTGAGGATAATATGTCGTGCTGAGATATAATTGGGGTCCCTGGAGTTGGAACAATTCTTACCAGAAAGTGCTGGTGAAAGTTGGATCATGGTCAGAAACAATATAATGAGGCATGCCATGGATTTTGAAAATATTATCCATAAAAATTTGAGCCATGGTGGATGTTGTGAATGGGTGTTGAAGAGAAAAAAAATGAGAATCTTTGAAAAGACGATCAACTACTACAATGATGACTGACTTATTTCCTAATTTATGTAATCCAACAATGAAGTCCATAAAAATATCTGTCCAAATAGTAGGTGGGATTGGCAGTGGTTGGAGTGTGCTTGGATATTTTATTGTCTCTCCCTTATTGCGTTGGCATGTATCACATTCAGCCACAAAGGTGTGAATGTATTGTTTCATATAGTCCTGGAAAAAAGAGCGTTTGACCTATTCATTGGTTTTGGTAAAACTAGAATTCCCAACTATAGGTGAAGCATGAAACTCATAGAGAATAGTGGATTTCAGGTTCGACTTTTTTCTTAAATACAGATGACCTTTATAACAAAGCTCTTCTTGGTGTCATGAGTACCCTGAAGAAGCTTCTGGATCCTTCTACAATGTTTGAATCAGTCTTGAAAATTTGGGGTTTTGCAACCATTTCTGGTGAACCTCCTAAATCCAATCTGCGAAAATGAAAGGGAGGGAAAAAATGAGCATGTCTTCTTCATACTTTCTGGCAAGGGCATTGTTATCACTGAAATTTTGTCCGCACATGGCGACAAGAACTCAGCATCATCAAAACAGGAATGAATTCATTCATGGCATTGGATTAATTTCATAGCATTGCAAAAGGGTAAAAAACTATATAAAGTAACAAAAAATTGAAGGGCGCTTTACAGGAGTTTGGTGCGCGTGCACATGCGCTTTACAGAAACGTACCATGCGCGCATGCGCGCACGACGCGTGACTGTTAGCACAAAAACCCGCGCACCTGCTAAACGACACATTTATTGAATTGGTCGGCCTCCCAACCACTTATGGACCAGCTCCCAACCTGATTTGACCATCAAATCTGAGCAGAATCTGCATGGTAGGCTGGTCAAAGACCTAATTGAGCCCTAAAGAGCCCCTTTTCACACCTCAAAGGAGTTACATAATCACCCAATTCTATGCTATAAAAATCCATGAAGAAACATCATTTTCTCAAGGAATTTCATGCATTGTTATGCTGCTAAGATTGTTAAGGACTCACTCTTTGACAGTAACACATTGGCATCATTTCATAGAGCCATTCACCTCTCCATTGAGTGGATGTGCTAGGAGTTCTTTCACCATCATTCTCATTTTCTTATTGTAAGGAGAGAAAGTTTGTGAGGGCCTCAAGAGCCTTCCATTGGAGAAAGGAGGAACCATAGTTCTCTTTCTTCATTGTGCTTTGATTTCATCAATTGATCAGTCCAAAAACATTGGTGATATTGGTCTTTTTGTGATTTTATTTCTTTATCCATATGCTCATAGTTTTAGTTTGTTTTTATTTAATTCTTGTTTATAGTTCTGTTTTATTTTCTCTAACCCTTTCCTACACAGATGTCATGCTCTGCAAGACCCAACAAGGCATGTAAGCACTCTCAATTTGCTCACAAGGTGATGAATAGAGTGCAAACAGATTGGCGACCATACTGGGGATAAGGTATCAATTCCTCCCTCATTTGGGTTTATTTTGCTTTCCTTTTTCTTTCATTAACTTGCAGGCACACAAACCGGCCTCTACCGACCTGCTAACCAGTCAATTCACAAGAGAATTGAGAGAAATCCATCCTAATTTTCTTTCTCGGCCACTTGTCACAGGTGCGTGGGTATATCACCCCACAGATGTGCATTGTGCGCGCATGCTCTTGTGCAACATTCTCTATCTGCGCGCATGCACTTTTTTTCCCAGTTCTATCAGTGCGCAGGCGCCATATGCGCCTCTGTCTACTCTAGAGGCCGCGCATTTGAACTAAATTTTACATTGTAAGGTCTTGGATGTGGGGAAAATCATTTTCCTTCTTAAGAATGATGTTATGCATGCTCTAAATACTGCACCACTTAGACCCCTCAACTTATAAAGGGGATAGTCAAACAAACATAGGCACTTAGGTGGATAAAAATCATTTTTCCCTTATTTTATTTTTGCCACGTGGATGGCTTGCTTTGATTTATAATCTAAGTTGGACAACCATACTTAATCACACCTAATTCACAATTGGGACTAGAAATTGAAAGTAACAATCTCGAGTATGCTCTTCTCTTGCGCCATCAAGCGATCTTGAGAACCAGAAAAGGATTTCGAAAACAATCTCATCTCCCTTAAACAAAATTTCAAAACTTTTAGGAGAGGAAAAAGGCCCTTTTGGGACCCCTCTTAGATTCATTTTTCAAACATATCTTAAATTTGTAATGGGCCCATACATGCCCACATGTCACAAAGGTAGGATAGTGCTTGGAATTTTTCTTTCTTAGATCAAAAAACTAGGAGAGTTTAAAGGTTTGTAATGGGCCCACACATGCCCACATGTTCAATCTAGGATAGTTTCATTCTTTTTCTAGATTAACTCACACATAGGGAGTTAAAGGATAGTAACGGACCACATGTCCACATGCTAGTTTCCTAGGTCTTTTAAAATTCTGCAAGGTTGTACCAATGCCATCTAGCTAATTAGGTAATCACACTTTTGTAAGGACCAAGCGAAGTCCACATGCAGCAAGGTGACATCTAAATAACTAAAACTTGGTACACTTTCACTCACACATAAAAGTCACTTATTCACTCACATAGCCTCTTCTCGAAACGTGGAGGTCTAAGTAGGTTCCCTCCAAAGGGATTCCAAAAATACCCCATATTTTCTTGACAGGACTATCCACTCCCACTTTTAAATCAAACGAGGTTGGTTTTCACCCCCAGCCTCACAAAACAACTTCATCTAAAAAATTTCTAAAAAACTCACTAAGTTTTCCTCCACAGGAGGTGCCAAAAGAATTTTTTAGTCTAGGTAGGATTTCGGGGATAGGCATCCAAATAACTCCCCGTTATCTGGTTCTCACATTTTCAAACATAGAAGTTGACAAATAGGGAACTTCAAATCCTCCAAGTCTAGTGTTCCAATCACCATAAGGCAAGGAGATACCCGTGAAGGGTCGAAGGCCGAGGTCTGGTTGTTCTGTGTGTCCCCCCTTGAGGCACCCACCTCTTGGACAGGATCCATCCCGTGACCCATTTCTTAGGCCGAAAATCTAAATGCCGCACTTGGACCGAGGTACCTAGTGACCAACTTTAGGACATCTACCCAGGTGGAAATTGTGGGCTGCAATTTCACCTTGATTGGATTTTGTGTGGCTATTGGGAAGTATCGACAGCTCTTTTGGGATATTGCCCCCTCTACCCCTCATTATAACCAGTTATTTCATCCTTCACTAGTGTCTCTTCCAGTGACTTCAGACCCCACTATTAAGTACTATTGGAAGGTCCAGTGCTATTTGAGAGGAAGGACGTTACGTCTTTTAGGACACGAGCATTTTCTTTGTTTTGATTCCCCCACGTGGACAAAACCCTCTTACCCACATATATGATTCTTTTTTATTTATGTATGATGCACATCTGATTACAGTTTGACTTTGATATATATATTGTGTAAAATAATCACAGCAAAGACTCTTGTTTCTATATTTCTCTCACCACTTTGTGCACACATTCACACCATTAGTCTGACATCATTGGGGAACCACAGAACCCTCGTCGTTCACGATGCTTTCTCAACCTCCCTCCTATCTTAGGGGGGGTATCTGGTCATACCCGCTCATCGGTACCTCCTTCACACACTCCAGTGAGTGCCACTATCTTAGGATCAGCTTTGCTTGGTTCTACGTTACTTGGGTCTACTTCCCAAGGTCATCCATTCACTCGCTCTCCTTTGCACGGAAGTGGGGGACCCACTTCCTCTCAAGGAGGGAGCACCAACCCACCTAGTCCCCATCAAGGGTCAGGTTCACAACACACTATGGCTGGAACTAATCCTGCCACCACACTACAGATGCCATATTTGGCCTCTCTCAACATACCGGATCTCACCAAGCTCACAAATGATCCTATATTGCATGACGCCACATGGCCTGCAATGCCAACCAAAATTCCTTCAGACATTCCAAAGTTTGAAGGAAAGGCATGGGATGACCCCGCCAACCACGTCATGACTTTTCATCTATGGTGCTCTTCAAATAGTATTATGGATGATTCCGTCAGACTGCGAATATTTCAATGCACACTTACTGGCCCATCAGCCAAATGGTATGTCGAAGAAAAATCAGGGTCCCATACGACCTTTGAGTCCTTGGCCAAAGCCTTCTTGACATTTTTCCAATTACCAATTCGCCATGACAATGGTCTAGAACTACTGTCTAACTTCAAACAGACCTCAGCCACCCACATCACTGACCACATTCATGAGTGGCGTAGGCGACGTAGTTTGTGTAAAGCGGAAACCACCAAGCAACAGTGCCTTGATTGGTTTCTTAGATCACTTGTCACTCTCCTTGGAAAGGATGTTGCTTCCACCTTCCCTCAACCTAAAGAGGAAGCCATCAGCAAGGCTCGACAATTTGACCTCATTTATGCACAGTCAGGATACTTATACACAGTACTTCCTGATCTTCCAAAACCTGTGCCATTTGGCTAGAACAAACCTGGGATGTCTCATTAAGCAGACGGACTCATAGGTGCCACCACACACCATGGTCCACAACCCCAACTACCACCGATGTATGGAACACCTCAATACCCACCGGTATATGGGGGCACTCCTTATTTTACCCCACCCCCTTATCAACAGCCATATCCTGTTGCTATATCTCCACCCATTAGTGGACCACCACCAGCACCGCCCATACATCCACCTGTTCCCACGAGCAGTGGTACCCCCTCAACATCAAATTATAGAACTAGTGAAAGCACTATGCCTTCCTATGTGCCTTATGGATCGGTACCACCGCAAAATCCATACTTCCCCTTTTCTGGGCCTCCACAACCCATGGCTCCCCCACATCCACATGCAGGGGTAAATTTTGTTCAACCTTCCGCTGCTCAACAATACCAGAATTTTGAACAATTAAACAAAGCCAACCCAACTCACTCTTCCAACAATAACAGGAAGAAAGGTAG
This sequence comes from Picea mariana, assembly GCA_032191745.1. Lineage (NCBI taxonomy): Eukaryota > Viridiplantae > Streptophyta > Pinopsida > Pinales > Pinaceae > Picea > Picea mariana. Next base: position 156,176 of record JASDQU010738276.1, read on the forward strand.
GAATAGGAATAACAACAACTCTAGTCAAGGTGGGAATCAACCCCCACAGCACCAACCACCTGGGGGAAACCAGAACCGAGGGAACCAAAACCCCCAGGGGGGCAATAACAACAAACGCAAAGGATGGAATAATGTTAAAACCATCCACCCTTGTGCTCTTTGTGGTGTATTCGGTCATTACACTCACTATTTCCCCCAGATCGCTGATTTCAAAAGGTTGAAAGACTCGGGTAGTCTTCCCCCTACCCCTGCACAAACTGCCCCTCAGCAGGCACCACAACAGTATGAGCAACAACCCCCCCCCACCATACTGCAAAATCCCATTCCACATCAAGGCATGATAAACACCCAATAGGATGCACAGCGTCCCCCACCTCAGGTGGGACAATACCACAACCCTAGCAATCCTGCAGAACGGACAATTCTTCTCACCAGTGAGGAAGAAATCCTTCTGCAAACATGGAATCGTCAATATCCAGCTGATTCTACTCCTATCCCTCCAGAGAAAAACCCTACATCGACGGGACCCCCGTTGGTAATCCCTTGCCCTTCCGCCGAACCACCACTACGCATCCCTCGCATCCCCTTGCGCAGGAATGTCCATAACCCACAGGCTAGGGCCGCTCACAACTATAGCTTGGTTGACGACTTAGCACAATCCCCAACTGCCATGTCAGTCTTGGAAGTCCTCCAGACTTATCCTACTCAGCGGAAATCACTACTTTCCACCTTGGGGGCAGTCGACCATGTCGATACTCGACTCATCACTTTTGACCTTGATAGTTGCGAACCTCGTCTTCTGGTTGCGGTCGCTATTCAAGTACCAGTAAAAATACGGAACATCACCGTCCATCGATGCATCATTGATGAAGGAGCATCTACATGCATCATGTCCAAAACAGTATGGCAGAAACTTGGTTCCCCAGAACTCAAACCCTTCGCCATCACATTACGAGCCTATGATGGACGACCATCATCTCCTGAAGGGCTCTTCCAAAATGTCCCCGTGGAACTCAGAGGAAAGACTATCCTCATTGACATTGAAGTTATCAAAGCCCAACTCGATTACAATATCTTGTTTGGACGTAGCTACATGTATGCTATGAAGGCAGTGGAATCATCCATCTTTCGGACAATCATGTTCCGCCACAACGGAAAGATTGTGACCATCGACCAAGTCTCTCATTATGAGCCAAACCCATCTGCCAATCTCAACAACATTCTTCCTCTCATCCATACCAACCAAGATGCATATCCACTCGTTGAGATGGGTCCTGGCATTTTTAAAGACCCATCCTTGTTAGGGATGTACCATGGATCACCACCACTCCTTCCCCCTAATCAAGTATGCGTCGTCTCATCTAAAGAAACTCACACAGAGGATACTCATCCTCCTCAGGAGGCTTCAGTCATCCCTGACGTCTCAATAGTCGTAGAACCACTCCCATAGGAGCCTCCTGTGCTCTCGTTGACCGCCCCAGTCCATGAATCCACACCCTCTCAAGGGCCTAGTCCCATTTGGGAAACAGTTCCCCGACCCCTCACTCAAATTCCCTTCTTTTACCCTCCACCTGGTATAGAATCTTTCCAGGTAGCCGCAATGCTCACACTTCCCAATATGGTGCTAGCCATACCAGTATGGTATTTACATCCACCTGAGATGGTCCCTCACACACAAGAAGGACTTCCCATGATGATTCCTGTCCTCACCCCGACTACCCCCATACTCCCTACCTCCCCTACTACAGTTGGGGGCAGGAGAAAGAAGAAAGATCCCACCGCTCCACTTCCTCCACGCATCCCACCACCTTGCGCACTAGTGAGAAAGAGGGCCACTAAACCAATAATTTCCCATCACTACCTGAATTAAGGGATTTAATTCCCCCCAATCCAACCCCCACAACACCCATTACTACTGCTAGTCCCACTACTACCACCCAACCTTCCAGTAGTAAAGGGTTGAGGACTAAATTTGCATGTGCTATCTGTTTCGAATATGGCCACTACACCCATCATTTCCCAGCACTGCCACGCTTTCGGCAAGCATTAGCGATCATACGCCAGGACTTTCATAACAACCCACGCCCTACTACATCCTCTTCAACTCTCACTGACATTCAATATGTCACCACTTCAGTCAATGAACGCATGAGATGCCCTTGCTCTCTTTGTGATTCATTAGCCCATTTTACATACCAGTGTCCTATAATCCTAGAATATAGGCAACGTCAATTAGCCTTGCTGCACCGACCCGCAGCGGCAGTCATTGACATTAATTCACCACTGGCGGCTCTTCATGCCATTTCTCTAGAACCCGAGGCACTCCCTACCCCTCCATGGTTCTTAAATAACATCTCTGAGGATTTACCCCGCAATCCCCCCAACTCTCCTGCTCATTCCCCTACGGAGACTCTACACCCAACCATCATGGGTACCCCTCAGTCCTTCAATATCTGGTTTATGTCGAGTGAACCATCACCATCTCCTGGCACTACCCCCTCTGTTTCTTCAGCAGGGGGAAATCACACTGTCACAGAGATCACTCTTCATGACCCATTATATTCCGGTCGTTTCCAATGCGACGAAGAAACACTGGAAGAGCTACAACGCCCGGACTCTCCCTGGGATGCACTACATCATCGTGCACTCTTCCTTCCATAGGAAGCCCTCATGCCTCCTACCCTCAACCCCATCTACGTGGTCGAAACCAAATATTTTATCCCATCCGGGCCTATCGATTGATTCAACAATCCCATTCCTGCCCCTGACGCTTTTGAAGAAGGTAATCTGGCCAACATTTCCCCCACCATCAAAATCGACATTTCCATTAAAGGCGACATCGTCGAGGAAATCATCATTGGAGCCGCTTGCACTCCTAAGGAAATCACTGCATATAAAACCCTCTTTCAAGAATATAGGGATATCTTCGCCTGGTCATACACAGAGATGCCTAGCCTAGACCCATATATTGTCGAACATCGCATTGACATTTGGCCTGACATCACACCAGTTCGCCAGAAACAACGACCGCTGCACCCAGCCAAGGCCTCAGCTATCAAAGTCGAAATTTACAAATTACGTACGGCCAGGTTTATTTACCCCATCGCTTACACTTCATGGGTTTCCAACCCTGTACCCGTCGACAAAAAACAGGGCACTATTCGCGTTTGCACTGACTTCCGCGATCTCAATAACACATGTCCAAAAGACAACTTTCCAACGCCTTTCATCGATCAAATTATCGATGACTACGCCGACCACGAGGCTCTTTCCTTCATGGACGAATTCTATGGCTATAACCAAATTCAAATTCACCCCGCCGATCAATATAAAACCGCATTCATTACCCCCTGGGGTACCTTTGCATATCGTGTCATGCCTTTCGGCTTAAAGAATGTCGGTGCAACCTTCTAGCGAGCGATGACATACATATTTCACGATCTGGCTGAAATCATCCCCGCCTACTTGGACGACCTCACCGCTCGATCCAAAAAATGCACCCAACATCTTGATGATTTACGAATCATTTTTCAATGGTGTCATCAGTATAACATCCGCCTGAACCCCCTCAAAGGTGTGTTCTGTGTCACTGTCGGGTGCCTCCTCGGTTTTATCGTTTCCCAAAGTGGTATTACCATGGACCCCCTCAAAGTCAAAGCCATCACCGACATTCTACCTCCTCAGAATTTACGGCAACTTCAAAGTCTTCAGGGCAAAGCTAACTTCCTCAGGCGCTTTGTTCCTGATTACGCCATACGCACACATGGTTTTCTTCACTTACTACATCACAACATCCCTTTTCATTGGGACGACTATGCCCAACAGTCGTTTGACGATCTCAAAACAGCGCTTTCAAATGCACCTTTGATTAGTGCACCTGACTACAATCGTGACTACATCCTCTACGTATCAGCATCAGCTGTATCAGTAGCCGGCGTCCTCGTCCAGCTCGGAGATGAAAATCATGAACATGTCATTTACTACGTTAGTAAGAACCTCTCAGGACCACCCTTGAAGTACAAACACGAAGAGAAACTTGCTCTTCCAGTTGTCCTCGCAATCCAGAAATTGCGCCATTACATACTGCTTCGCACCACCAAGGTCGTCGCAGATTCCAACCCTATGCAGTACTTGCTCAGTCGTCACCAAGTTAATGGAAAATTTGCTCGATGGATCATTATCCTTCAGGAGTACGACCTTGAATTATCAACACCTAAGAGTAAGAAGGCCCTCGTTTTCACCAAACTTTTCACGGCCCTCCCCTCTGACACACCCAGTACCCCCATCAACACCGACTTCCCTGACGAACATCTCTTTTACATCGCGTTCGATGACCCTTGGTATGGTGACCTCCTCATCTACCTATGCACTCAAAAGTTCAGTAACCACCTATCATGAGATGATCGACAGCACATTCACCATCAGGCCCCCCGCTATCTCCTCATCGGCAACATCCTATATTGGCGGGGCATCGACACCATTCTTCATCGTTGCCTGACTATTGATGACGCTGACAGGGTTTTAAATGACTGCCATAGTGGCGCATGTGGGGGCCATATTTTGGGTATATCCATGGCTCAAAAGATTATCCGAGCCGGTTACTTTTGGCCTACCTTGTTTCACGATTGCATTCACGCCGTGAAACGTTGTGAGCAATGTCAGCTCTATGCCAGCAAAGCTCGAGCTCCCCCCGCTCTTCTTCACCCTGTTATTACTGCGGGCCCCTTTTGTAAATGGGGCATCGAATTTATGACTTGTAATCCCCCCTCCAGTAATGGTCACAAATACATTGTTGTCGCCGTTTATTACTTCACCAAATGGGCCGAAGCTATGCCCACCTTCAACAACACCAATGAAACTGCAGCGCATTTTTTCTTTAACCACGTCATATCCTGGTTCAGAGTACCACTCCAACTCGTTTTCGACCATGGGAAACACTTTGAGAATGAGATCTTCGTCGAACTCTCTTCTCGGTTAGGCTTCTCTCACGATTTTGCCTCACCATATTACCCTCAATCAAACGGACAGGTCGAGGCAGTGAACAAAGTCCTCAAGACCATGTTACAGCACATGGTTAATAAACATAAAACCAATTGGCATCATATGTTATTTTCCACGCTATGGGCTTATCGAATGGCAGTAAAGACCACTACAGGTTTCATGCCATTCCATTTAGTCCATGGGGTCGAGGCAACTCTTCCCATCGAGTGCGAAATTCCCACCCTCCGCACCACAATTGAGCTATTACCTGACACTGCTCCAATGGAGTAGCGCTTGCTGAACTTGGAGTCGCTGGATGAAGATCGTCGATCTTCATTACAGAACAACGAGGCAGCTAAAAAATGATCCAAATCTACCTTTGATCGCCATGTCAACCTTCGTTCATTCCGAGAAGGCGACCTCATTTTGGCCTATGATATCGCTCATGATACCTTTGGCCACGGAAAATTCGAATCACTTTGGCATGGCCCTTACATCATCCAACACTGCCTCACCAAAGGCGCATACATCTTGGCCTCCCCCGAAAGCCTCTCACTCAAGGAACCCATCAATGGGTTATACCTCAAGAAATTTTATGCTTAGAAGTAGTCATTCTACTTTAGGTTACTTTTTCTTGTTTAGTGTTTTTAATCTTTTTTCTCCTACCATCTCGTCTAAACTATCCTTTGTGCTATTGACAGATGATTCTTCCACCGATCCATCACATTGGTTATGCCGACGGTGCCAGCCGTTGGACACAAAATCTCGCTTCAGCTGCTTGGGCTCTCTATACCCCCTCACATCAAATGCTGCATTCAAACGGCATATGTTTGGGGCCAGCAACCAACAACCAAGCTGAATATACTGCTATCATTGGCCTCCTGGCCGATGCCCAGCGTCATCATATTCATCACCTTAGCGTCTTCCTCGACTCACAACTAGTCGTTCTCCAGCTCAACAATGTTTAGCGTGTACGCGATCCGTGCCTCTTTCGCAAATACCTGCAGGTTAGACTGTTATCTCGACATTTTGATTCCATTACATTTACACATATTCCAAGACAATTGAATCAAACAATAGATGACATAGCTAACATGGTGTTAGATTGGCATATATCACATCAAGCTACACATACATAAACATCTCATACATCCTGTCACAGCATATAGATAGAATAGACATCATCATAAACATCAAACAAAACATCCATGTAGACACCATCAGGATCACAAAATATGTATACTCATATATATATAAAGGTTCATCAAGCCATCTGAACGTTTACATACAAAAAAGACATATGCCCACAAGCTATCATAGTCCCTCGGTACAAAAATCCGCTCACCAGCCTATATCCAATCAAAAAAGGTATACAACATACATCCATTAGGGTGCCTCTATCGCACCCCCAGCAGCTCCTCCCTCAGGAGGAGGTGGTGGCCCACCCCCACCTGCCCTAGGCAGTGGTGGTGGACCACCTGCAGGACCCTCCTACCCCGGCGGCAAGCATCCACTAGTCATCGCGGCGATCACAGCTGCTCGTCGCACTATGCCCCGCCATGGTGGCGGTAACCCTATGCACTGCTCCAGGAACCCCTCGTCCTGGATACGGATCCACATTCCCTCAGGCACATTCTGTAACACCATCTCCAGACGATGACATATATCATCAAAATCTACTCCGGCTGCCGTCGGAGGAGCATGTGATGGCCCTGCACCAGGGTCATCGTATCGCTGCCTCCTAACCAATCTCTCAGGCTCTGCTGGTCGCCCCACGGCCTCATCCCGCTGCCGCCTCTCTCCACGTGGCAGTCTCTCTAGCTCTCGCTGCACCGACGCTCGCTGCAACTCCACCTCACGCCCGCGAGGTGCCAAATCTACACATGCACAAAACAACAAACAAACGATCATATCAGCGTCTATATCACATATGCATTGGTATATCAAACGATCACATAAATCAAAACATACATAATACTCAACATACCTCGATGATCAAAAACATACCCAGTAGGCAACACCATGTCCGGGTCCTCCCGGAAATCAACCCCAACATAGGGGTATCGAAGTATCACTTGCGGCATCTGCCACCATATCTATGCCGCCTGCACTGTAAAATAATGGCCACCTTTGCCACCACCATGGTGAACCAAAAATGATGACCACCACCTCAATCACAGCTCTTGTGCCCCTGGCGCCTCTAAAAGAACCCTCGGGCGCAGCATCGGCACCCTCTCCAAGAACCAGGCTACCAGGATCGAGCCGACATGAACTCTCCTGTACCTATGGACTGACATCGGTCCAACTGCACGATCATCCACGCATGTAGCGTAATCCCCCAGGTGAACCGCTCGCAGCCCACCACCACCCTCTCCAGCACCAGCAGCTGGCCACCACTAATCCGTTGGGTCGCCAGTGACCCACAAACCCGAACAATCATCGCCGCTATGCAACGATGCGCCAGTAAATCTATCCCACTGACACTCACTACAGTCCCAGACATGTAGTTCTCGCCTGAGCAATATCGCTCGGTGATCTCAGACAGGGGTGTATCCCTCGGCAGCATAAGCTCTGTCCGTAGAGGCGTTCCCCGGAAGGGGAGCCCCGTCAAAAAATATATATCCTCCACCGCAGTGAAGGGGATCTTCTTTCCTCGCACGAGGAAGCAGTGCAGATCTGGGCTCCACATCTGGAGCAGGAACTGGAGTAAGTACTCCTGTGCCCATATCAATGGGCATTCAAAAAACTTTAGCAACCCAGAGGTTGCTAAAGTAGCTCGCACCGCAGGCCCTACATTAGCCACAGCATCTCGCAACTGCGACCAGTCTTGCTCACGCCATCGAACATCCATAGTCACTGCTAGCCACCTGCACACAACATAGAGTCCTATATCAGCTTATGCAACCATCCAATGCATCAAAAAGACTCATTTTTCACCCCCAACCTTGTCTCAAAGACGCGGTTTTCTTAACCACAGGCGCGCACGTATGCGCACTTGTTCGCTATACAGGCACGCACATATGCGCGCCTATTCACTATATAGGTGCACACCAATGTGCGCCTATTCACTACACAGGCGTGCTCATGAGCGCGCCTATCCATCATACAGGTGCGCTCACGAGCACGCATATCCACCTCACAGGCGCGCATTGGTGCACGCCTGTCCACCTCACAGGCGTGCCCCTAGGGCGTGCCTTAAATTCCCACTCACGCGCACCTATGCACGTTTATTCTGTGGACAGGGGCGCATGTATGCGTGCCTTCCACTGAATCGGTCGTGCATGCGGGCCCACATTCTATCAAAAATCCCCTAATTACCCCTGTATGACCCCCTGTACCTACCCTGCCCAACAATTGGAAGCCTATTTCTATGCAGGATGATCAGACCACTAACCTGATACTCGCACACCATCGATCGGATACCTCGTGCTCCCTGAATCACCAAATCTCCTCTGAATCTGCTCGTCCAGTCACTGTTGTAGCAGGTACAAATGAGGTGGCAATGTGGGCCTTACAGCTATATATAGGCCTTTTTTCCAAACTTCCACTCATCATTCCGGGAGCCCAAGGTGTCCATTTTTCAAACCGTCTTCAGCCACAGGATCATCATCCCGCCACCTACATCACAACTATCCCTGGGTCACTTTTCCTCCTGAGCCCCCGGGGCACCTTTTTTTCATATTATGGTCAGGTACGCATGCGCATTGTCACATTTATCTAATACATGCTCATATCTTTGATTCTCTTCAGATATTATTCACTTTGGGTATTTGGTTGTTCTGTGTGAAGGTACTTGATCATCGGTCATTGACATCATCCATTCAGGTATATATATTTAGCACTGGCATGTAGTCTCCCCCGTTGTATTGTATTTCCCTTTCCAGTCACACCCTCTAATATTTACCTTTAGGATCATCGTTCCCGGCTCTGCAGTACTCACACCTCCCTTTGCATCATCAGTACTGTAACCCGGTAGCATTCTCACCCACATGAGTTGTCCCATTCATAGCACCGTTTGGCACTTTCTGACACTCATGCTATTCTTCATTACCCTTTAGGGATGGGAGTCCCGGTAGTCTTTCATCATGTTGCAAATCAACCACATACTTCTTCTCATCATTTTGCTAGCTTCCCATATGGACTCCCAGATCATCTCTTTATGGTTCTGTTCTTTTTACCTGCACCTCCGCAGGATCACGAACCCACCATTTCATCCACCATCAGTTTGCCCATCTGCGAACCTATCTTCATTTCACCTACCTCATATAGACACTCACCAAAGGGGCCCCCACCCTTCATCAGTTTTCCAAGAACTTTTTGCCCTCCCTGGGGCACTCATTTTACACTGGGACACCCGTTTCTATATTTGTACATTTTTCCCAAATTATTCATTATTTATTGTACAAACGCTTTTATTTCCAGTCCTTACATTTTCTTTTGTCGTCACCATTGGCAAATTGCTTTCTTTTGGCCACACGCAACCCATGTCACCCTTGGTTGGAGCATTACTTCTCATCTACCCTTGCCGGCATCGTCCATATCTTCAGAGTACTCCACAGGTCACTTACCACTACCCTCTGAATTTGTTCACCTTGTCCCGCCTCTGGCACAACTTATCCTTGGTCTTGGCGTCCCTCTGACACTCGACCTTGTCACACAGTTGTGGCCACTATTTATCTCATCCATCCTCCAGCCAAGGGCAGTCTTGAGTCTTCCCACTCCTTGACTTCGTCCATGTACCTCTGCCACTTCCTCACCTCAGTAGATTCCATGGAGCCCTTTGCTTCTGGGAGTCGTGTCCCCCTTTTTGTCGACATCAACACAATTTTCCAGAAGGGCGACAGTATCTTGATTCTCATTTTCTATTCAATGAGAGATCTCGAACGACACAGGGGGAAACACCATTGCCCCCTGCTGTCGTTGGCCCCCGTAACATTCGATGCCAACACTTTCTCACGTTACGGTGGGTCTTACTTTGCGACTATTGCAGTTATTATTATTATCATTTGCCGAAGACCTCTGAACTCGGTAGGGCCATCAATGCCCGCATCCACGTCGCTGCTTATCACCGCAATCATTGACTATTGTTCAGAGTATGTTCCGTTGCATAATTGTCTTCAGCCTTTATCATTACCGCCCCCAAGGGTGCTGTAGTTGTCTACACCAACACTTCAATCATCGTTTTTCAAAGTTACATAATACGAGCATGGGGCATGCCCGCCTCATTTGTACATAGTTGTATATTGTTACACACCTTCTGGAAGGTCGGGTTCTACCGGTTCCTCTCTTCTCCAAAGGATTGCTCCACACGGTCCCACTCTTGCTCTCTCTTACCACAACATTCCCAGTAAAAGAAACATTGATGGATTTCGGCTATACGTATGCTCCTAACCTCATCCATCAGGGGGCATCTGTTATCACTGAAATTTTGTCCACACATGGCGACAAGAACTCAGCATCACCAAAACAGGAATGAAGTCATTCATGGCACTGGATTAATTTCACAGCATTGCAAAAGGGTCAAAAACTATATAACGTAACAAAAAATTGAAGGGTGCTTTACAGGAGTTTGGTGCACGCGCACATGCGCTTTACATAAACGTACCATGTGTGCATGCGCGCACGACGCGCGACTGTTAGCGCAAAAACCTGCACACCTGCTAAATGGTGCATTTATTGAATTGGTCGGCCTCCCAACCACTTATGGACCAGCTCCCAACCTGATTTGACCATCAAATCTGAGATGAATCCACATGGTAGGCTGGTCAAAGACCTAATTGAGCCCTAAAGAGCCCCTTTTCACACCTCAAAGGAGTTACATAATCACCCAATGGTATGCTATAAAAAGCCATGAAGAAACATCATTTTCTCAAGGAATTTCATGCATTGTTATGCTGCTAAGATTGTTAAGGACTCACTCTTTGACAATAACACATTGGCATCATTTCATAGAGCCATTCACCTCTCCATTGAGTGGATGTGCTAGGATTTCTTTCACCATCATTCTCATTTTCTTATTGTAAGGAGAGCAAGTTTGTGAGGGCCTCAAGAGCCTTCCATTGGATAAAGGAGGAACCATAGTTCTGTTTCTTCATTGTGCTTTGATTTCATCAATCGATCAGTCCAAAAACATTGGTGATATTGGTCTTTTTGTGATTTTATTTCTTTATCCATATGCTCATAGTTTTAGTTTGTTTTTATTTAATTCTTGTTTATAGTTCTGTTTTATTTTCTCTAATCCTTTCCTACACAGCTCTCATGCTCTGCAAGACCCAACAGGGCATGTAAGCACTCTCAATTTTCTCACAAGGTGACGAATAGAGTGCAAATAGGCATCATCCACCACATTTTCTTTTCCTTTTTTGTAGCTGATATAATAATGATATCCAATCATCTTGGTTACCCCTTTTTTTTCTCCGGTGAAGAAATCCATTGTTCCAGAAAATAATTGAGGCTTTGATGATCATTTTTTATTTGCAAGCATTTCCCGAAGAGATAAGGATTCCCCAAATATCCACAACGTGCATAATAGCCAACATTTCCTTTTCATAGTTGGATTGTACCAAATGGACCTTGGAAAATTATTTTCTAGTGAAATCCAAAGGTCGACCATCTTGCATGAGGACAGCCCCAATGCCTTTTCCCGAGGCATCATACTCCAGTACAAAAGTCTTGTTGAAGTCAGGGAGAGCCAGAAACTGAGTGGTGCACATAGCCGCTTTCAAAGCTTGGAAGGAATGGTTGGCTACTGGAGTCCAACTGAAAGCCTTCTTTTTAAGGAGCATTGTGAGGGTAGATACAATTTTTCCATAATTCTTAATAAACTTTTGATAATATCCCATCAAACCTAGGAATCCATGTATACTTTTAAGAGTTTTTAGGCATGACCAATCTTTCATATCTTCATTTTTCTTCGAATCCACCCGACACCATCCTTGCCAACAATATGTCCCAGGTACTCAACTTCAGAGGTTCCAAAAGCACATTTATACTACTTAAGAAAAAGTTTGTGCTGAGATAGTAGATGGAGAACTTGATCCACATGGTGAAGATGGGATTGCCAAGTTTTTCTATAGATGAGAATATCATCAAATAAAACTAAGAAAAAATGACAGAGGAAAGGACAGAATATGTGATTCATGAGACTTTGAAAAGTGGAGAGAGAATTAAAAAGGCAGAATGGCATAACCAAGAGGTCATAGTAACCCTCACGAGTTATGAATGTAGTCTTGGGAATGTTTTATTCTTTCATACGGATCTGGTGGCATCCAGAGTGGAGATCAAGTTTGGTAAAATACTGAGCACCACCTAATTCACCCAAAAGGTCATCAATTATAGGAATGCAAAATTTTTCTTGGATGGTGAGTTTTTTGAGAGCTCAAAAATGAGGAAACATGGCCCAAGTACCTTCTTTCTTGAGTACCATAACTACTAGATAAGAATAGGGATTGGTATTGGGACAAATGACACCAGCTTCTAGTAATTCTTGAACAATATTCTCAATTTTATTCTTTTGGGAAAAGGGGTGACAATAAGGGAGAACATTTGGTGGAAGACTTCCCAGGACTAGAGGAATGGAATGATCATGGACACCTGAAATGGGAACTCCTTGGGGGGTTTGAAACACAACTTAGTGTTGGGAGAATATAGATTAGAGGTCAAGATGTAAAGAGGGTGTCTCAACCACCTGAATTGAATGAAGTTGGGAAATAATGCTAGAATGACCTTTTCTAAAACAGTTTCCCATTCGGTGGGAATTGATTATCTATAGTGACCCTGTGGTGATGCCTTGGAACTAGTGTTGGTGGCCCTCTTTCTATAATTGCATGGTTAATTTATGGAAATTCATGGTGATAGGGACGAGAGTGCGTAGCCATTTCACACCAAGTACAATATCACAACCACCCATGTCAATAGAAAACATATGAGATTTCAAGTGGTACTGACTGATTTGGAGGAGCACATTTTCACAACACCCTCCACATTTCATGGAAACCCCATTGGAAATCATGATTTCGAAATTATTAACTAGACGTATATATCAATTGAATTCTTGGTCAATGCGATGATGAATAAAATTATGGGTGTTGCTACTGTCAACTAGAATGATGACTTTTTGGTTCTTAATGTAGCCAATTATCTTGTTAAGCCTTAATATTGGCTCATTACCCCTTAATTGGGGCATATTATATTAGTAATGTTATTTTATTTATGTCGGATTTAGGCCATTAGTTGTAATTATACCTCCTAGTCTCCTATATATACCAAGGAGACATTTTCATTTTGAATCATCTTGTACTTGAACATTTAAGTGGGGTAAAAGGAGGTTGCCCCCTCAAAGAGGCTTATTATCTGAAATTATATCTTTTTCAAGGCGTTGAGTAATTTTTCTGAGGTTTTTCTATGCTATATTGATATTTGGTTCTTAACATATGGTATCAGAGCTCAAGGTCTTGGGGTTTCATTGCTACATCTGAGACACCTTGGAATTTTTGCTATAACTTGTTTTCTACAACATTTCAAAAGGAACAGATTGGATGATATTTATCAGATGGATCAAGGTACGTTGGGTTCAAATTTCATCTCCTGGGGCCTTATACTTTCGGAGATACAGCCTGTACAAGATAGGGTTCTGGAATCATCCTGAATTGAGTCATTGAGGAATTTTCTCTATACACAATTTTTTGTAACGTTTCAGACCCTGAAAACTGGAAGATATTCACATAACTTAGTAAGGTATCTGTGGTAAATTTTTTGTTGAAAATTCAACAAGAAACATGTGTCTAATTTACTTTTCCCTTAAATAAATTAGACAATAAATATTAATCTATTATTTCATTCATAACTGAGTGAGTTGGATTTGTAATAGAATTATAAGTGTAGATAAGTGAGTTAAGATCAGTTGTACTAGTTGTAACTAAACATGCACTAGTGAGAGTTCAGTTAATCAGTGAATTCACATGCAACTGAAGATTCACCACGGTTAACTACATGCGTGTCAGATCCAGTGGAGACCCAGTTGAGATAACAGGTGAAAGGAACAGTTTGGCTATCAGTTTTGATTTGATCACACATGCAGTGGATATGATTATGAGCATGTGCAAACTAGGCAATGGTATTTTAGTTGTGAGAATTCGAATTGCAGAGATTGTGCAGAGGAGGCAAGTTGTCTAGACATAGGAATTGGCACATGTATTTGTTGATTTGTGTATGACAGTGTGAGACAATTGTATTGTACTGAGAGCTATTGGATTAGATTTTTGTATGAGATTGTTTCATGATTCATGATATACATAATATATGATAGTGGGGTTTTTATCTTTACGCTTTCTTGGAAAAAACTTATGTGTTATGTGTTCTTGATATTTCACTTTGTGATTGTGGTTGTGATCGTGGTTTAATTTTCCACAAGAATAATAGTAGAAGTGATTATGTATTTAACAGTGGCGTATAATTGTTAGATCAGGAGAATCACAGGAAATACTTAATTTGTATTGAAATTTCTACATGGTATCAGAGCCATGAAGGCCACGGAGCTACGGAAGTGAGGTGAGAACATTATTTCATTCTCACAGGTCCTGTCTCTAGAAGGGTGTAAACTTTAGTACTATAGACTATGCTCAGTTCTCAAAGAAAAAATTCTCGCACCCTAGACAAAGGAGAGGTGCGAACTTCAAGGTGATTCTCGCAGGCTACTTAAGGGCAAAGTGCGAACTCCCCTCACCCTACAGTGAAGTATAGTGCGAACTTCCCAGGCAAGTTCGCAGGCTATACACAAGGAGGGTGTGAACTTCCCAGGAAAGTTCATAGGCTATACACAGGCAGGGTGCGAACTTCCCTCAGGCTGCTCTCAGGTGGGGTGCGAACTTCCCAGGGAAAGAGGGATTGCAGCAGTTGAGTTTTGGTGGTTGGATAATATTCGAATTTGCAAGATTTTCTTGGTGCGACAGTTGATTCAAGATAGAAATGTATTTTATTGGCTTGAGGTTGGATTATGCACTCAAGGGCAGCTTGAACTACATTGCTTGGAAGGACAGGATGGAGGCAGTACTCAAAGACAATGGATGAAAGGATTACATTGATAGAGATGTTCCTAAGCCAGATGCGACAAACACAAATCTTGATGCATGGCAAAAGAAAGTAGCAAAGGCAAGGAGGATTCTATTGGAGGGAGTACGAGACCACATTGTCTCAAGTCTCCATGGGAAAACCACACCACATGCAATGTGGAAGGTTTTGATAGATCTATTCCAAAACAGTAGTGACCATAGGAAATTGGTGCTCAAAGATAAACTCAGGAAGATCAATATGGAAAAGGGCGACACCATTCCAAAATATCTCACGAAGTTTGTCCAATGTCGGGATGAGCTTGGAAGTGTGGGAATAATAGTCAATGTTGATTATTTGGTGAGCTTGGCGCTCCTAGGGATTCCTTAGAGTTGGCACAGTTATCAAGACTCTCTCAATGGAATGGAAAAATTGTTGGATTGGGAACGACTGTGGTTGGATCTAGTGCAAGAGGAGTTCAGGCGGAACACCAGAGATGGATCTTCATCAAAGCATGATGATGAAGAGGATTGTGCTTTGACTGCCAAGGCAAGGAAAGGGAAAGGGAAGAAATTCCATCCAAAATCCGAGTCTAAAGTCAAGAAGCTAGATTTGTCCAAAGTGAAGTGTTTTCACTGTCACAAACATGGGCATCTTGCTACTAACTGTCCACAGAAGAATAAGAACAAGATGGTTGCTAGAGCTGCAACTGGTGAGGCTCTTGTATCACAATTTGAACTTGACTTCACTTTGATTGCATGCATGGCTTCAAGTGCATCAGGATCGGTGTGGTATTTGGATAGTGGCGCTTCCTTCCACATGACGAGAGATAAAGAGTCTTTCATTGACATGAAGGAGAAAGATCAGGTAAACCATTTCAATTGAAAAAATTTATGCATGTTCCAGGTCTGAAGAAAAACTTGGTCTCAGTCGCAATGTTGGAGGACAGAGCCTATGATGTTGTTTTTAGCAGTGGAAAATCCTACCTACAACATAAAGCAACAGGTCAATTCAAGAAGATAGGGATTCGAGTTAAGAATCTCTATATGCTGGAGGTAGATGGATGCAGTGCCATGATAGGCAAGGTAGAAAAAGTGGTGAGCTGGGATGAAGGCTAATTATGGCACAAGATATTGGGCCATCTTCATCATGGAGACTTGAAGATCATGCAATAAATATCTATTGGACTTCCAATGGGAACACTTGCTCAGTTAGATTAGTGCAAGGGGTGTACCCTGGGGAAGTATGTAAAGTCGACCTTTCATGAAAAGGAGAACCGTGCTTCGGTGATCCTGGAGAGAATTCACACGGAAGTGTGTGGACCATTATTGGTTGCTTCAACAGCAAAACATAGGCATTATGTTATTTTTGTTGATGACTTTTCTCATAAATGTTGGATATTCTTCATGCAAAAGAAGGATCAAACATTCTCAAATTTATGTGAGTTTAAAGCATTAGTGGAGAAAGAGTTGGGGAAGAAAGTGAAGCCTCTAAGGAGCGATAATGGTGGAGAATACATCTCTAACAAATTCAAAGACTTCTGTAGCAGAGAAGGAATTCGAAGAGAACTCATAGCACCTCATAATCCACAACAAAATGGGGTCACGGAGAGAAAGAACAAAACGATCGTGGGTGCAGCACGAGCGATGTTGCATGATCAGGGCCTACCAATGCACTTGTGGGTAGAAGCATGCAATACTATGGTTTATGTGTAGAACCATTGTCCTCATAGGGTACTTGGCATGAGTACACCTGAAGAGTCTTTTACTGGTAAGAAACCTGATGTTTCTCATTTTAAAAATTTTGGCTCATCTGTTTATGTGCATGTGACCAAGGATGCCAGGAAGAAGCTGCAACCGACTGCTGAAGTTGGGATATTTGTGGGGTACACAGAAACACCCCATAATTATCATGTGTATTTTCCAAACAATAATATGACTGTTATGAGACAAGATATAAAATTCGATGAGGGGAAAGCCATGCGGTTGTTGCTTGAGAGGGAGCTAGACTTGCATGCAGAAGAGGAATTGTTGGTTCCCAAAGATGAGTCTCAAGATGTGGATCAGCCACATGAAGAGGTTCATGGAGTGGAGGAAACCCCTCAAGCAGAGCCATCCATCAGAAATGGTAGAAAGCGCACCACGGAAGCTGACAGATTGAGACTAAATGCTGCACAGAATGTAGGAGCCCCTACTTCAAAGTGCAGACAGAGACAGTCTCTTGATCGATTTGTTGGATACATGGCTCTCATGAGCAAATGTATTGTGATTGAACCATATTCCTTTTAGGAAGCAGTGCAGGACCCCACTTGGGTTGATGCTATGGTAGAGGAGTATGACTCCATTGTCAAAAAAAATGCATGGGATACTGTCCCAAGACCGGTCGATAAATCAGTGGTAGGTTCAATATGGATCTACAAAGTAAAGCAAGCTGTTGATGGGAGTGTGGAGAAATACAAGGCTAGGTTTGTGGCCCAGGGATTCTCACAAATCAAGGGGATAGATTATGATGAGACCTTTGCATCTGTCACAAGGTACTCTTCCATAATATCCATCCTTGCACTCTCAGCGCAGATGGGTTGGCGCATTCATCAGATGGATGTAAAAACTGCATTCCTCAACGGGATCATTGAGGAAGAAGTGTACATTGAATAGCCAAAACGTTTTGAGACCTTTGACAGAGAGTCACATGTGTGCAAAATCAAGAGGGAACTATATGGGCTAAAGCAAGCACCCCGTGCTTGGTACACTCAGATAGACAGCTATTTCACCAGATTGGGCTTCACCAAAAGTGAAGCGGATGCAAACCTATACCAAATTGTGGTGGAGGGTAAGATTTTAATCATTGTGCTTTATGTTGATGATTTAATACTTACTGGTGATGAGTAGCTGATAAACTCATGCAAGGAGGACCTTGCAAAGGTGTTTGAGATGAAGGATTTGGGCCTTCTTCATTATTTCCCTGGTTTGGAAACATGGTACTAAGATGGTGAAATTTTTGTGTCTCAAGGAAAGTATACAAGGGAGATACTGGGTAAGTTTCACATGGAGGTCTGCAAACCCACGGATACTCCTCTTCCAGGAAACTGGAGGAAAGAGGATGCTACTTCTTGAGAGGTAGTGGATGCTACTGTCCATCGACAGTTAGTGGGCTCGCTAATGTATTTATTGAACACGAGACCAGACATTTGCTATGCAGTTAACCAACTAAGTCAAGCGATGGTTAATCCTACCAAACTCTTTTGGAAGGTGGGTAAGCATGTCCTGAGATATCTGAAGGGAACATCTGAGTATGGATTATGGTACAGACAAATGCATGAGGTGAAGTTGCATGGCTTCATGGATGCAGATTGGGTGGGCTTCCCAATGGACAGAAAGAGCACATCAGGGGGGATCTTTAGTATCGGATCTACAGTTATTTCTTGGTACAACAGGAAACAAAGATTCATGGCACTCAGTTCAGCGGAAGCGGAATACATGGAAGTGAGTCAAGCTGCATGTGAGGCTATCTAGATGAGGAAGATCTTGGTTGGTTTGTTTGACTCTCATTTAGATCCGACAGTGATTTATTGTGAAAATCAGAGTTGCACTAAACTCTCGATTAATCATGTGTTTCATGACAGATCTAAGCATATAGATATCCGGTATCATCATCTCAAATATTGTGTGCAGCGGAAGACCATGTTGCTTCAGTACATTCCTACGGAAGATCAGGATGCAGACATTCTGACGAAGGTGCTCACCAGGAGAAAATTAGAATATCATAGAGATAGGATTGGGGTGAAGGATAATCCCTTTCTTGTTGAGAGGGAGTGTTTAAAAGTCAACAAGAAACATGTGTCTAATTTACTTTTCCCTTAAATAAATTAGACAATAAATATTAATCTATTATTTCATTCATAACTAAGTGAGTTGGATTTGTTGTTGATTAAGGTTGGTTGTCATTGATGTCAACCCTTGAAGAAAGACCCGTAGCACAAAGGTTTGGGTAATGGAACCAATAGTGTTTGATGTAAATATGACTCATTATGTTTTTTCCATGGTTGATAAGAAGTAAATATGGCTGAACTCCAAAGTGGTCCCCTTATGGTGAAAGCCCTCACGGGAAGATGCTTTGTGGAGTAAGAGAACCCATGCTTAATTGTGGAATAATGAGATGAAGGAAAGTGAATTTGTCAGGTAAACTACCCTATATGGATAGTTATTGTCATGTCATTTCTGGTGGTATGTGGAACATCACATAATTCCTCACGGTTTGAGAGTTATGGCCATGAGAAGTTGGAGACCCCAGGTTTGGGTAATGGACCCAAGTTTGTTGGATGGGTAACGGTATGAGTTATGACATATTTTCAGATAATACTATTCTATATGGATAGTACATGTCATGCCATTTCTGGTGGTATGTAGAACGTCACATAAATCCTCACGGTTTGAGAGTTATGGCCTTATGAAGTTGGAGGACCCACATATGTCATCTAGAAGCCCCAAAAGGTCAAAGTAATCAAAGTGGTTTAAGAGATTTTAAAAGGTAAATAATAAAGTGAAGTGATGAGTGTATTATAATTCAAAGTGAATATAAAATAAATTATTTCAATAATAATTTTAATGGAGAAATTAGAAGTGGACCCAACTCTAAAATAAGGAAAGTGGGGCCAAGTGACCTAGAAGATGTTTTTAAGGAAGCTACTTGGAGAGTATAAATAAGAGGCAAGGCTCTCTCATTTGAAGAAAACTTGAGAATATTGAATATATATAGGTGTATGAGGTATAAAAATGATATCTAAGCTGAAATTCTGAGGAAATTGAAGAAAACAAGGCCGAAATGCAAGGAAGGATAAATTCTTTTGATGGTGTTTTCTAAGGTATGTTATTTTCAGGTCATCTCACCATTTTCGCTATAAATTTTTTTATATAATGATTCAGATCCTAAAATTGCAATGAAAGTGATAAAACATATCCAAGTATCTTTGGTTAAACATTCAGCTTGTGGATCGTTGTATTTTTGGAGTTACATTCTGTGGAAAATAGGGTTTGTGGCCAGTCCTGAAACTAGTCAAAATCAGGTGTTTTGGGTAAAAAAATCATAACTTCTTCATAACAGATCCAAATTTAGTGATACCAATTGTGTTGGTTAGGGTATAGTCTTTAGTATTCTCTGTAATATTTTCATATCATTTCATCAAATATTTTGTGCGGGTCACGCTCTACAAGGTCGCTCACTAGAATAAGCCAGAATTCAGCAAGGTATGCCATTTTTCCTATAACTCCTTTTATGAGAAGTTCCAAATAGTGCCACTTGGAGGAATTGCATAAAATATACTGAATAAAATTATGTATCAGTTTCATATCTTTATACATTACAGCTTCAAAGTTATGATTACTTCAAGTTAGGGTTGTTGACTAATCCAAAACTAGGCATGTGAGACTAAAGAAAAGTTTGATGAAAATGCTAGTCTTTTGTTTTTTAAGTTAAGGAAGGTTTGTAGGAATGTGATAATATACAAAAGGTCTATTATAGAGCTACAAATCAGATCTGGATGATGAAATGGATGAGGGGTTTTGGTTGAGGTACATGTTGAGTACATGATTGAGACAAGTAGTTGATGAGTTGGCGCACATACATGAGGTGTATAGTTGATGATGTTGGTACATATTGATGAGTCATAGTTGATGAGTAGTTGACACATGATTGGTATATACTTGGAACATGGTTGGATGCACTTGTTTATGGTTCAGGTTGATTACAGGTTGGTGCATGGTGTATGCACTTGTTTATGGTACAGGTTGATGCATGGTTGATGCATGGTTGATGCATGGTTCAGATTTATTGGTACAGGTTACAGCGGTATATCTCACAGTGATAGTGTAACAGTGGTTCCATAATTCTACTTCTACTTCAGGGTGGTATGATGGGGCAAGGACAGGTGGTTGTAGCCACCTTCCGGTTGTAGCTGGAGAACATTGGGGGTTGTAGCCTCCTTCTGGTTGTAGCCATAGATTTGGGGAGTTGGAGATTCCCTCAGGTTGTAGCCTGAGAAACTAGGGGGTTGGAGCCTCCTTCCAATTGCAGCTAGAAAACAAAGGAAGTTGGTGCTTCCAATGAATGTAATTCTTCAAGACATATAAGAAAAAGCATTCCATGGTTTTCTCCCGATTTGGGTTTCCACGTAGAACACTGGTGTACTGTGTATGTGTGTGATTGTTGATTTATTACTGCTCATTATTGGATAATAATTCTACATTGATATAACATTTGAAGAAAAATGATTATAATTATGTTATTACTAATTCACCCCCCCTCTCAGTAATCCAACAATTGGTATCAGAGCAGGTTCCTTCAGAAATCAGTTTAACCACTGAAAGGTAGATCATGGAGAGTACCAACTCGTATAAAAATGGAATACCAAAGTTTGATGGACAGAAGTATGTTTTTTGGAGCATAAGGATGAAGGCATATATACAGGCACAGGTATTTCAAGTTTGGCAATCAATTGTAGATGGATACACAGCACCAACAGTTCCACCAACAAGTGACAAAGCAGTGAAACTCGGTGA
>JASDQU010738276.1:188015-199876 GCA_032191745.1 Picea mariana
AACAGGAATAAAAACAACCCAAGTCAAGGTGGGAATCAACCCCCATAGCACCAATCCACTGGGGGAAACTAGACCCAAGGGAACCAAAACCCCCAAGGGGGAAATAATAATAAATACCAAGGGCTAAATAACAATAATGTTAAAACTATTTTCCCTTGTGCCCTTTGTGGTGAGTTCAACCATTACACTCACCATTTCCCCCAAATCGTTGATTTCAAATGATTGAAAGACTCTGGCAGTCTTCCCCATTCTCCAACACCACCTGCCCCTCAGCAGGCACCACAACAATACGTGAAACAACCCCCGCCCGCCGTGCTGCAAAATCCTATTCCACATCAAGGTGTGATAAACACCCAGCAGGACACACAGCATCCCCCACCTCAAGTGGGACAATACCTCAACCCCAACAATCCATCATATCACACAATTCTCCTCACTAGTGAGGAAGAAATCCTACTACAAATGCGTAATCGTCAGTATCATGCACCTGCTAAGTCTCCTCCTATCCCTCCAGATACAAACCCTACACGGACGGGACCCCCGTTGGTGATTCCTCGCCCTTCCGCAGAACCATCGCTTCGCATCCCTCGCATCCCATTGTGCAGGAATGTCCACAACCCACAGGTGAGGGCAGCTCATAACTATAGTTTGGTCGACGAATTAGTGCAATCCCCGGTTGCCATGTCAGTATTGGAGGTCCTCCAGACTTGTCCTACTCAGTGGAAATCATTACTTTCTTCCTTGGGGGTAGTCGACCCCGCAGATACCCGACTCATCACCTTTGATATTGACAGCGGAGAGCCTCGTCTTCCCACCTTGATCGCTTTCCAAATACCAGTAAAAATATGGAACATCACAGTTCATTGGTGTATCATCGATGAAGGTGCATCTACATGCATTATGTCCAAAACGGTATGGAGGAAACTTGGTTCCCTGGAACTCATACCCTCTACCATCACATTACGTGCTTATGACGGACAACCATCATCTCCTGAAGGGCTCTTCCAAAATGTCCCCGTTGAACTCGGGGGCAAGACTATTCTCATCAATATCGAATTTATCGACGCTCCTCTCGATTATAATATCTTGTTCAGTCGTAGCTACATGTATGCTATGAAGTCAGTGGCATCTTCTGTATTTCGGACAATGATGTTTCCTTACAATGGGAAGATCGTTACTATTGACCAAGTCTCACATTATGAGCCTAATCCATTTTCAAATATCGATAACATTCTTCCTCTCATCCACACAAGCCAGGACGCATATCCACTCATCGAGATGGGTCCTGGGATTTTTAAAGATCCATCCTTGTTAGGAACGTACCATGGAGCACTACCACTCCTTTATCCTTCCAATCAAGTATGCGTCGTATCATCTAATGGAACTCACACAGAGGATACCCTTCCTCCTACCGAGGTTTCTATCATCTCTGACGTCCCACTCATCACAGAACCCCCCCCTCAAGAACCTCCCGGACACTCGTCGACCCCACCAGTCCACGATTCCACCTCTCCCCAAGGACATATTCCAGTTTGGGAGATAGTTCCCCAAGCCATCTCTCAAATTCCCTTCTTTTACCCTCCACCAGGTATCGAATCTTTTCAGGTAGCCGCAACGCTCACACTAACTAATATGGTGTTAGCAATCCCAGTTTGGTATTTACACCCACCAGAGATGGTCCCTTGACCATCCCTTCCCTCCAAAAAGAAGGAATCCCCATGATGATTCCCATACTTACTCCCACCACACCCCCACTCACTAACCCCCCTACCACAGCTAGGGGTAGGAGAAAGAAGAAGGAGCCCACAGCTCCACTTCCCCCATGCATCCCACCACCTTGCGCACTATGTGAGAAAGAGGGACACCAAACCAACAACTACCCGTCTCTACCAAAATTACGGAATTTGATCCCACTCAATCAAACTCCCCCAACACTTGCCACTATAGCTAGTCCTGCCACTACTACCTCCCCTTCCAGTAGTAAAGGATTGTGGACCAAATACGCTTGTGCTATATGTTCAGAATATGGCCATTATACCCACCATTTCCCAACACTTCCACGCTTTCGGCAGACATTAGCCGCAGTACGCCAGAACTTCCAGAGAAACCCCAGTCCTGCTACATCCTCCTCAACAAATATCACTGACATCTGCTATGTCACCACTTCAGTCAATGAACATATGAGACGCCCTTTCTCTCTCTATGATTCATTAGCTCATTTTACATACCAGTGTCCTATGATCCTGAATACAGGCAACGCCAATTAACCCTGCTTCAACGGCCCATAGAGACGATCAGTAACATTACCTCATCACTAGCAGATTTTCATGTCATTTCTACCGAACCCAAGACCCTCCCAATGCCTCCATGGTTCTTAGATGACGTATCTAAGGATTCACCCCCCAACCCCCCCAACTCTCCTGCTCATTCCCCTATAAACATTTTACACCCAAACACCATGGGTACCCCTCAGTACTTCAATATATGGTTTATGTCGAGTGAACCCTCACCATATCCTAACATTATTCCACCTGCTTCTTCCTCACCAGGGGGCAACCACATGACCACCATCACTGAGATCACTCCTCATGACCCCTTGTATTCCCGGCACTTCCAAAGAAACGAGGAAATACTTGAAGAGTTAAACCACCCAGACTCTCCCTAGGATGCGCTACACCACCGCGCACTCTTCTTTCCACAGGAAGCCTCCGTGCCTCCTAACCAACACCCCATTTACACGGTTGAAACCAAGGATTTTATCCCATCAGGGCCTAGCGACTGGTTCAAAAATCCCATTCCTGCCCCTGATGCTTTTGAAGAAGTCAACATGGCCAACATTTCCCCCACCATTAAGATTGACATTTCCATAAAAAATGGCATTGTCAAAGAAATCATCATTGGAGTTGCTTGCACTCCTGAGGAAATCACTGCATATAAATCCCTCTTCCAAGAATATAGGGATATTTTCACCTGGTCATACATGGAAATGCCTGGCCTCGATCCCTCTATTGTCAAACATCGCATCGACACCTGGCCGGACATTACACCAGTTCGCCAAAAACAATGACCGCTACACCCATCCAAAGCTGCGGTTATCAAAGCCGAAATCGACAAATTATGCGCTGCCGGGTTCATTTACCCCATCGCCTATACCTCATGGGTTTCCAACCCTGTACCCGTTAACAAAAAATAGGGCACTATCCGCATTTGCACTGACTTTCACAATCTCAATCACGCATGTCCCAAAGACAACTTCCCAACGCCTTTCATTGACCAAATTATCGACGACTGCATCGGCCACGAGGCTCTATCCTTTATGGATAGATTCTTTGGTTATAATCAAATTCAAATTCACCCCACCGATCAGTATAAAACCACATCCACTACCCCTTGGGGTACTTTTTCATATCGTGTCATGCCTTTTGGCTTAAAGAATGTCAACGCAACTTTCCAGTGGGCTATGACATACATCTTTCATGATCTAGCTCATATCATCCTCGCCTACTTGGACGACCTCACAGCTCAATCCAAGAAGCGCACCCAGCATCTTGATGATTTATGAATCATCTTTCAACGGTGCCGTCAGTACAACATCCGCTTGAATCCTCTCAAATGAGTGTTCTGTGTCACCGCAAGGCACCTCCTCGACTTTATTGTTTCCGAAAGTGGTATTACCATAGACCCCCTCAAAGTCCAAGCTATCACTGAAATTCCACCTCCCCAGAATTTACGCCAACTTCAGAGCCTACAGGGAAAAGCTAACTTTCTTAGACGCTTTGTCCCAGACTACGCCATACGTGCACATGGTTTCCTTTGCTTACTATGTCACAACATCCCTTTTCACTGGGACAACCATGCCCAACAGTCATTTTATGATCTTAAAACCGCACTCTCAAACGCATCGTTAATTAGTGCACCTGACTACAATCATGACTATATCCTCTACGTATCAGCATCAATTGCATCATTAGCAGGCGTTCTCGTCCAGCTAGGCGATGACAATCATGAGCATGTCATTTATTACGTTAGTAAAAACCTCTCAAGGCCACCCTTGAAGTATAAACACGAAGAGAAACTTTCTCTTGCAGTCGTCCTCGCAATCCAGAAACTGCGCAACTACATTCTGCTTCGCACAACAAAGGTCGTTGCAGATTCCAACCCTATGCAGTACTTTCTCAGTTGTCGGAAAGTTAACGGAAAATTCGCTTGATGGATCATTATCCTTCAGGAGTATGACCTCAAGTTCTCAACACCTAAGAGTAAGAAGGCCCTCGTTCTCACCGAGCTTGTCACGGCCCTCCCCTCTGACACCACTAGTTCCCCCGTCAACACCGACTTTCCCAATGAACATCTCTTTTACATCACTTCGGATGATCCTTGGTACGGCAACCTCCTCGTCTATCTCCGCACTCAAAATTTTAGTAACCACCTCTCACGAGATGATCGTCGTCGTATTCTCCATCAGGCCCCCCGCTACCTCCTCATCGGAAACATCCTATACCGGCAGGGAGTTGACACCATTCTTCGTCGATGCCTAACTATTGACGAGGCCGATAGAGTCTTAAACGACTGCCACAGCGGTGCATGTGGGGGCCATCTTTCGGGCATATCCACTGCCCAAAATATTATCCAAGACAGTTACTTTTGGCCTACCTTGTTTCATGATTGCATTCATGCCGTGAAATGATGTGAGCAATGTCAGCTCTACGCCAATAAAGCCCGAGATCCCCCCGCTCTTCTTCACCCTGTCATTACTACTGGCCCTTTTTGTAAATGGAGCATCGACTTCATGACTTGTAATCCCCCCTCTATCAATGGTCACAAATACATCGTTGTCGTCGTTGATTACTTCACCAAATGGGCAGAAGCTATGCTCACCTTCAACAACATCGCTGACACTGCAGCGTGTTTTTTCTTTAACCACGTCATATCCCGCTTTGGCGTACCTCTCCAACTCCTTTCTGATCATGGGATACACTTCGAGAATGAGATATTTGTCGAACTCTCATCTCAGTTAGGATTCTCTCACGAGTTTGCCTCACCATATTACCCTTAGTCTAATGGATGGGTTGAAGTAGTTAATAAAGTCCTCAAGACCTAGTTACAACGCACGGTTTATAAACATAAAACCAATTGGCATCATATGTTATTTTCTGCGCTATGGGCTTACTGAAAAACTATGAAAACAACTACTGGTTTCACACCATTTCATTTAGTCCATGGGGTTAAGGCCACTCTTCCCATCGAGTGCGAAATTCTAGCCTTACGCACCGCAATTGAGCTATTACCTGACACTGCTCCAATGGACCAGCACTTGCTTAACTTGGAGTCTCTCGATGAAGATCGTCAATCTTCCTTACAGAACAACGAGGCAGCTAAAAAATGATCCAAGGCTACCTTTGATCTCCATGTCAACCTTCGCTCATTTCTCGAAGGTGACCTCATCCTGGCTTAAGATATCGCTCACGATACCTTTGGCCATGGAAAATTCGAGTCACTCTAGCATGGCCCATACATTATCCAACATTGCCTCACCAAAGGTGCATACATCCTAGCCTCCCCCAAAGGCCTCTCTCTCAAAGAACCCATCAACAGGTTGTATCTCAAGAAATTTTACGCTTAAACGTAGTCATTCTACTTTTATAGCGTTTTTTTAGTCTTTTTTCCCTCCAACACATATAAACTATCCTTTGTACTTTTGACAGATGCTTCCTCCACCAGCCTACCACATCGGTTATGCTGACGGCGCCAGCCGTTGGACACAAAATCTCGCTTCGGCTGCTTGGGCTCTCTACACCCCCTCACATGACATGCTCCATTCGAGTGACATATGTTTGGGTTTAGCAACCAACAACCAAGCTGAATACACCACCGTCATTGGCCTCCTGGCCGATGCCCAGCATCATCATATTCGTCACGTTAGCATCTTCCTCAACTCTCAACTAGTCGTACTCTAGCTCAACAATGTGTACTGTGTCCATGATCCTTACCTCTTTCGCAAATACCTGCAGGTTAGACTTTTATATCGACATTTTGATTCCATTACATTTACACATATTCCAAGACAACTGAATCAAATTATGGATAACCTCGCTAATATTGTGTTAGATTGGCATATATCACATCAATCTACCTCTACACATACATAAACATATCAAAAAACCTATCACAACATATATATAGAATAGACATCATCAAAACATTAACCAAAAACATGTAAACACCACATAGATCTCAAAAATGTATACTCATGTATATATAAAGGTCCATAGTGCCATCCAAATGTTTACATACAAAAAATACAAGTATCTGCAGGCCAATGCAACACCTTGGTACAAAATGGGCTCACCAGCCTATATACAAAAAATATCTATACATCAATGCATAAGAGCACCACTCATGGTGCCTCTAGAGCACCACTGCCTGCTCCTCCCTCAGGAAATGGTGACCCACCACCTCTTGCCCCAGGAGTTGGTGGTCCCCCCCCTACTGGCCCCTCCTGCCCTGGCGACAGTCGTCCGATCATCATCGCAGTAGCCACTTCTGCCCATCCTACTATGGCCCACCATGGTGGCGGCACTCCCACACACTGCTCCAGGAAAGCCTCATCCTGGATGTGAAACCATATGCCCTCAGGCACATCCTGTAACACTGTCTCCAAACGACGGTGTATGTCCTCAAAGTCCTCTTCGCCAGCCGCCGGAGGAGCTTGTGATGGCCGAGCACCAGGGTCATCAAACCGACGCCTCCTCGTTGCCCTCTCTGGCTCAGCTGGTCACACCACGGCGTCCTCAGGTCGATGTCTCTCTCCCTGCAGTGGTCTCTCTGGCGCTCTCTGCAACTCCACCTCGCGCCCGCGAGGTGCCACATATGCACATGCAAACAAACAACAGATATTATTAGCATCTCTATCATATACATATGACATGCTATCTCCCAAAAACACAAAAACATACATATCAGCATCATCAATCACCATACCTCGACAGTCAAACACCTCCCCTGGAGGTAGCACCATGTCTGGATCATCCTGAAAATCAACCCTGGCATAGGGGTACCATAATATCACCTGCAACATCTGCCGCCATACATGCGTCGCCTCTTCCATGAAGAAGTGACCACCCTCGCCACCACCATGGTGAAACAACACCATCGACCATCGCCGCAGTCGCAGCTCTCGCACTCCAGGCGCACCCAATAAAATCCTAGGGCGCAGCATCGGCACCCTTCTCCAAAAACCAGGCCACCAGGATAGACCCGAAGGCAAACTCCCCTGTATTTGTGGACCGGAAGTGGTCCAGCTGCCCTACCATCCTAGCATGCAGTGTCAGCCCTCAGGCAAAATGCTCACCAGCCAGTATTCTCTCCATCACCATCAGCTACTCCCCACTAATCCGCTGGGTCGCTAGTGACACATATACTCTCACAATCATCACTGCTATACAGCGATGCGCTAGGGCATCTATCGACCCAATGCTCACAACCATCCTGAACATAAAGTTCTGACCTAAATAGTATCTCCAGCCAATGGTCGCTAGGGCCAGATCCCTCGTTAGCACCGGCTCCGCTGGTAGGGGAACACCCTGAAAGGGGAGCCCAGTCAAGAAATACACGTCCTCCACCGCAGTGAAGGGCATCTGCTCTCCTCGTACAAGGAAGCAATGCAGCTCTGGACTCCACATCTGGATCAAGAACTGCAAGAGATACTCCCGCACCCGTATCAATGGGAACTCAAAGAACTTTAGCAACCCACAGGATGCTAAAGTCGCATGCACACCTGGTTCCTCAATATCCATGGCGTCTCGCAACTGGGACCAATCTTGCTCTCGCAAACCCACTGGCATCATGCAAACTGTCCACCTGCAGCCACAACAAAGAGTCTTATATCAGCCCAGGAGAACATCAAAAACATCACAAAGATCAATTTTACACCCGCCAACCTTGCCTCTAAGGCGTGGTTGTTTCAACCCATAGGCACGCACACATGCGCGCCTGTTCACTACACATGCGCACACGTATGCGCATCGGTTAGCTGCACAGGCGCACACGTATGCGCACTTGTTAGCTGCACAGGCGCACACTGGTGCGCGCCTGTCCACACCATAGTCGCACACCCATGTGAAGCTGTACAACCGACAGGCGCACATATAGTGCGCGCCTTTTACTCCCTCACCAGTGCCCCCATGCGCATCTATCTAGTGGGCAGGCGCACACGTGTGCACGCCTACTTCTGGATTTCCCACGCACGTGGGGTCCACATCCACAAAATCCCTCTGTACAGCCCTCCGTACAGCCCCTACCCAAAAAATGAAATTCTATTTCTATGCAGGATGATCAGACCACTAACCTGAAGCTCGCTAATCACCGATCGGATGCCTCGTCCTCCCTGAATCTCCAAATCTCCTCTTAAAACTTCTCGTCCAGTCACTATCACAGCAGGTAAAAGTGAGGTGGCAATGTGGGCCCTACAACTATATATAGGCCTTTTTGCCAAACTTCCACTCACCATTCCGGGAGCCCACAGTGTCCATTTCTTGATCCGTCTTCAGACATGGGATCAGCATCCCGTCATCTACATCACAGCAGTCCCTGGGCCTCTTTTCATCCTGAGCCCCTGGGGCACCATTTTTCATACCCTGGTCAGGTACGCATGCGCATATTTACACTTATCAAATACATGCTCATATATTCGATTCTCTTCAGATATTGTTCATGTCGGGTATTTAGTTTTCATGTGTGCAGGTACTTGATCATCATCGACACAACCCCTTCAGGTATATTCTCAGCACTGGCATGTAGTCTTTCCCTCTGTATCGCACTTACATTTCCAGTCACACCCTCTGAAATTTGCCTCTAGGATCCCCATTCCTGGCTCTGCAGTACTCTTACCTCCATTTGCATTTTCAGTACTGTCACCCGGTAGCATTCTTACCCACATGAGTTGTCCCATTCATAGCATCTTTTGTCACTTCTAACAATCATGTTGTTTTTCAAAACCCTTTAGGGATGGGAGTCTCGATAGTCTTACATCATGTCGCAAATCAAACCCATACTCCTTCTCCTCATTTTGCTAGCTTTCCCACACGGACTCCCAGATTATCTCTTCGTAGTTCTATTTTTTTACTGCACCTCCGCAGTATCATGAACCCTCCATTTCATCCACAATCAGTTTTCCAATCTGCAAATCTACCTTCATTTCACCTACCTCCTATAGAAACTCACCAATGGGACCCCCACCCTTCATCAGTTCTCCGAGAAAATTATGCCCTACACATGCCACCCATATCACACTGGGGCACCCGTTTCTGTATTTGTACACTTCTCCCCAATTATTCGTTATTTATTGTACAAACACCTTTATTTCCAGTCGCTACATTACCTTTTTGTCATCACCTTTGGGCGACCTACTTTCCATTTTTTTTGGCCAACCGCAACCCATGTCACCCTTGGTTGGAGCACTACTTATCATCCACCCTTATCGGCATCATCCATATCTTCAGAGTATCCCATAGGCCACTTACCTCTACCCTCTGAATTTGTTCACCTTGTCCCACCTCTGGCACAACTTATCCCCAGTCTTGTCATCCCCCTGACACTCGACCTCGTTGAACGGTTGCAGCCACTTTTTATCTCACACATACTCCAACCGAGGGCAGTCTTGAGTCTTCCCACATATTGACTTCATCCATGTACCTCCTCCACTTCCTCATCTCACCTAGTAGATTTCTTGAAGCCATTTTCTTCTGGGAGTCGCGTCCCCCTTTTTTTGTCGAGATCAGCACAATTTTCCAGAAGGGTGACAATATCTTGATTCTCATTATCCACTCAATGAGAGATCTCGGATGACACAGGGTGAAACACCATTGCTCCCTGCTATCATTGACCCCCATAACATTTGACGCCAACACTTTCTCATGTTATGGTGGGTCTTACTTTGTGACTATTGCATTTAGCTCTGTCATTTTCCGAAGACCTCTGAACTTGGTGGGGCTATCAATGCCCACATAGTCGATGATACTTACTACCGTGCTCACTGCCTACTATTTAGAGTATGTTCATCTGCAGAATTATCTTCTGCCTTTATCATGACTTCCCCCGAGGGCGTTGCAGTTGTCTACACAAACACTTCAATTATCTTTTTTCAGAGTTACATGACACAAGCATGGGGCATGCCCACCTCATTTGTACACAGCTTTCTATTTTACACACCTCATAGAAGGTCGGGTCCTACCGGTTCCTTTTTTCCTCCAACGGATCGCTCTGGATGATCCCACTATTGCTCTCTCTTACAACAACCTTCTCATTAGAAGAAACATTGATGGATTTCGGTTATACATATGCTCCTAACCTCATCCATCAGGGGGCATCTGTTATCACTGAAATTTCATCTGCACATGGTTACAAGAACTCAGCATCGTCAAACAGTGATGAAGTCATCCATGGACCTGAATTAATACCAAAGCATTCATAAAAGGGTCAAAAAATATACAAATTAGTGAAAAATTGAAGAGCCTTATGCAAACATTGGGCACGCACGCACATGCGTAGAACAGGAACGCAAAAATCGCGCACATGCACACGATGCACGACTGTTATTGCAAAAAGATGCGCACCTACTAAACGACGCATTTATGAGAGTGGTTGGCCTCCCACCCACTTATGGTTCATCTCCCAAGCCGATTTGACCCTCAAATCTGGACTAGATCTGACTGGAGGGCTGGTCAAAGACCTAAGAATGCCCTAATTGGCCTCTTTTCACACTACAAAGTAGTTAAACAATAGCCCAAAGGAGTGCTATAAAAAGGCCATGGATGCACCTCATTTTTCAAGGAATTCAAAGTAATGTTATGTTGCCTCTATTCTCTTGAGGACTCCATCCTTGTCAAGATAATATTAGCACCATTGCATTGGACAATCCATCTCACCCATTGAGTAGATTTGTAAAGAGTTCTTTCATCATTTTCCATTTTTTCTTTGTTGTAAGAAGAGCTAGCTAGTGGAAGTCCAAGAGCCCTCCCTTGGAGGAAGAAGGGACTCATAGTCCCCTTTCTTCTTGGTGTATTGTTTCACTAATAGATCAGCCTCAACATTGGTGACATGGGTCTTATGCTTCTTTTTGTTTCTATGTCCCTATGCTCATGAATTTAGTTGTTATTGCATTTCTTAGTTTAAGTTTTAATTGTAGTCTTTTATTTTCTTTGCCTGACTCTTTTCCTTGCAGCTGTCCTGCTCAGCAGACCCAACTAAGCTTGCAAGCACCTCTATTTTTCTCACTAAGGTGATGAAATAGGCACAACAATGTTGGTACATATTGATGAGTCATAGTTGATGAGTAGTTGACACATGATTGGTACATACTTGGCACATGTTTGGATGCACTTGTTTATGGTACAGGTTGATTATAGGTTTGTGCATGGTTGATGCACTTGTTTATGGTACAATTTGATGTATGGTTGATGCATGGTTCAGATTTATTGGTACAGGTTTACAGTGGTATATCTCACAGTGATAGTGTGACAATGGTTCCATCATTCTACTTCTACTTCAGGGTGGCAGGACGGGGCAAGGACAGGTGGTTGTAGCCACCTTCCGGATGTAGCCGGAGAACATTGGGGGTTGTAGCCAGAGATTTGGGGAGTTGGAGCTTCCATCAGGTTGTAGCCTGAGAAACTAGCGGGTTGGAGCCTCCTTCCAGTTGCAGCTAGAAAACATAGGAAGTTGGTGCTTCCAATGAATGTAATTCTTCAAGACATATAAGAAAAAGCATTCTGTGGTTTTCTCCCGATTTGGGTTTCCACGTAAAACACTGGTGTACTGTGTATGTGTGTGATTGTTTATTTATTACTTCTCATTATTGGATA
>JASDQU010738276.1:202911-230166 GCA_032191745.1 Picea mariana
GATAAGCTCTAATGGCATGACAAAATTATTGAAAAAGGGGCATCAAGGCGTTATTGCACAACTATGCTCACTAGATGTTCAAACATCTAAGCCATCTATTCCTCAAGATATCCAAAGGATCATTGATAAGAATTCCAAAGTATTTGAAGATATTCCCAAAGGTCTTCCACCCACTTGAAATCATGATCATGAAATTCACCTAATTCCTAGGAGTGTTCCTCCTAACATCAGGATATACAGATACCCTTATGCCTAGAAGAGTGAAATTGAGGGCATGGTTGAAGAAATGTTAGAGGCTAGCATTATTATACCTAGCCAAAGTTCTTAATATGCACCAGTGGTAATGGTATTCAAGAAAGATATCTCATGGCGTATGTGTCCAGATTATAGAGAGCTCAACAAGATCACTATTAAAGATAATTTTCCCATTCCCGTCATTGATGAATTGTTAGATGAACTACATGGAGCAATCCATTTCACAAAATTGGATCTTTGTTCAGGGTATCATCAGATCAGAATGAAGGAAGAAGATATCTCAAAAACAACATTCTGAACTCATGAAGGCCATTATGAATTTTTGGTCATGCCTTTTGGCCTTACAACTGCACCTTCCACACTCAAAGGGTTGTCAAATTCCATTTTCAAGCCCTTCCTTCGAAAATTTGTGTTAGTATTTTTTTATGATATACTAATCTATAACAAGTCTTGGGAGGATCATGTGCGACATGTTGACAAGGTGCTACAACTACTAAAAGAGAAACAACTATATGCCAAACCATCCAAATGTTTCTTTGGAGTAAAGGAGGTAGAGTATTTGTGTCATATTGTATCTCATGAAGGTGTCAAGGTAGACCCTAACAATATTAAGGCCATGATGGACTGGTCGATTCCCAAAACATTGAAGAATCTTAGAGGATTTTTGGGTTTGACAGGTTACTATAAATGTTTGTTTGGAACTATGGAAGAATAGCAGCACCTTTAATGGCACTAATTAAGAAGGATGCATTTTCACGGACTCCAGAGGCAACTAAATCTGTTGAACAACTTAAAGAGGTGATGTGCAAAGCTCCTATATTGACCACTCTAGACTTCAAGAAATCCTTTATTGTGGAATGTGATGCCTCGGGAAATGGAATTGGTGTTGTCCTAATGCAAGAAGGAAGGCCCCTAGCTTTTGAAAGTCAACCACTCAAGGGAAAGGACTTAAACAAACCCATTTATGATAAGTAAATGATGGAGATACTACATGCATTGAAGAAATGGAATCCTTACCTAATAGGTAGGCACTTCAAGGTCAAAACATATCATGATATTCTTAAATACTTCTTGGAACAAAGACTATCTTCAAAAGAACAACAAAAATGGGTAACCAATATATTGGGTTATGATTTTGAAATCATCTATAAAAAGTTGAAGAAAAATGTTGTGGCAGATGCACTCTCAAGAAAGGATCAAGATGTTGAGGCCTTTCTCTGTGCTATCTCGATCATCCAAACCGATTGGATAATAGAAGCAAGGGATGAATCGAAGAATGACAAAAAAGTGTGGACTCTCATTCAAAGGTTGCAACAGGATTCCAGTGCATCAGATACATTTACATGGAAAAATGATTCACTATGGTACAAAGATCGCTCATATTTATGTAAAAAATCCCAACTCAAACAAAAGGTACTATTGGAATTGCACACCTCTCCAGTAGGAGGGCACTCGGGATTTTTGAAAACCTACCATAGAGTCAAGAAGTATTTTTTTTGGGATGGCCTTAAAACTGATGTTCAAAGGTTTGCACCAGAATGTTTGGTTTGCCAACAAAACAAGGCGGAAACAATTAAGACCCCAAGTCTTTTACAACCATTATCCATCCCAAGTCAGTGTTGGGAGGAGGTTTCCATGGATTTCATCACAGGGTTACCAAAGTCTGAAGGAAAGAGTGTCATCATGGTGATTGTTGATAGAGTGACCAAGTACACACACTTTTGTGCACTCTCTCATCCCTTCAAAGCTAGTACAGTTGCCACCTTTTTCATGGAGACAATTCAATAGCTANAGTTCAAAAGCTACATGGTAGCCCAAAGATTATTGTAAGTGACAGAGATCCCATCTTCACTTGACATTTTTGGACAGAATTATTTTTTTGTTTGGGTACTCAATTGGCTCATAGATCATCCTATCATCCTCAATCTGATGGACAAACCAAGATAGTGAACAAATGTTTGGAAGGCTACCTTCGTTGCTTTGTCTCTGATAAACAAACACAATGGTTCAAATGGTTACCATTGGAAGAATGGTGGTATAACACTTCCTTTCATACTGCAACAAAAATGACACCATTTATGGCACTTTATGGATACCACCCTCCTTCCATCATTTCTTCTCTAAAATAAAAATCTAAGGTTCAAGCAGTGGAATATCACATCGAGAATCAACAACAAGTTCTCCAAATCTTAAATTGCAACCTGACCATGGCACAAAATCGCATGAAACAACAAGCAGATCAACATCGTAGTGAAAGAAGTTTTGAAGTAGAGGATTGGGCGTTTTTAAGACTACAACCATACAAACAGATGTCCCTCAAGCAAGCCAAGAAGGATAATAAATTATCACCAAAGTACTATGGCCCTCATAAGGTTTTGCAAAATATTGGTACTATGGCATACAAATTGGAGTTGCCTGCATCTTCACGAGTACACCCAGTTTTCCATGTTTCATGCTTAAAGAAGGTTATAGGCGATAAGATCACAGTTAAAACTATATTGCCAGAACTTGACGAGGAAGGAAAAATCATATTGGAGCCTGAAGCCATCACTGACACAAGAAATCGCTAGCTGAGGAATAGATCCATTTCAGAGTATATCATTAAATGGAGGAAACTATCGGCTGAAGATTCCACTTGGGAAGATGAGTCTTTTATACAGAAGCATCCAGAGTTACTCAAGCATCGCAGAAAACACTTATCTCAAGGGGAGGGGCATGTTAAGCCCTAATATTGGCTCATTACCCCTTAATTGGGGCATATTATATTAGTAATGTTATTTTATTTATGTTGTCTTTAGGCCATTAGTTGTAATTATACCTCCTAGTATCCTATATATACCAAGGAGACATTTTCATTTTGAATCATCTTGTACTTGAACATTTAAGTGGGGTAAAAGGAGGTTGCCCCTCAAAGAGGCTTATTATCTGAAATTATCTCTTTTTTTAGGCGTTGAGTACTTTTTCTGAGGTTTTTCTATGCTATATCTCTTTTTCAAGGTGTTGAGTACTTTTTCTGAGGTTTTTCTATGCTATATTGATATTTGGTTCTTAAAATAACTTCAGGATTTGGGGAGCAGAGAAACACGTGAGTGAATTCAGAGAAATCAGTGGTTCAACTTCTAGTGGATCAAAGGGTTGATTAAGACCATCTGGTGGGGGTAGATCGGGTGCATGAGAAACGTTGTCCTCTTCATCAGAAACATCCTCAAACATAGTCATAAAAATATTTTATTCCTTACACTTATGACCTGGAAAATACTTGTCATCGCAATTATAACAAATACCCTTGAGTTTGYGTTCAAAAATTTCAGCCCGAGTTAATTTTTGTATCTTGATAGGAGTGGCAAGAGGGGTGGGTTTAGGGAAAGGAATARAGGGTGTTTTTCTGGTTTGGGATGAGATGACTTGTTGTGCTTCCTTGGTCTATTTTGTAACTTCCGACCAAGTCTAGGGGTGAGCCATGAGGACATGAGCACTTATTTCATCCTCGAGGCCAGTAATAAAGCATTCCCTGCAAAAATCATCTGTCATGCCATTCATTCTGAAAGACAATTGCTCAAAGGCAGTTATAAACTCTTCCACTGGGGTAGTTTGTTTCAACTTGGTCAAACAACCTAAATCATGGGTGTCGTTGTCAAAGCAATCATAGTGTTGAAAATACTAAGACAACTGAGAGGGGGGGGGGTGAATCAATTGTTATTGTGCTTAAACAATTATTTTCCTATTGAAATATTATTAATGTTCTCCAAGTGATCATCAAGGTTATGCAAGTCATGAACAACATGAATAATTAACATCAATCACACATATGATATACACAGAGATAGGTATTCATGAGGAAACCCATAAAGGGAGAAAACCTCTTCTTCTTAGAATGATAGGCAGTCTTTTAATTTCTATACATCATCAATCTTTGAGAACCAACTCAAAATGAGGCTACAACATCTTCTTTAACAAGCTGCAACTTGTAGAGAGCGCCAACCCTCTGGTTTCTCTAGCACCCACTAGAAGGAAGCACCAACTCCCTCAGTGTTCCAGCACCAACTAGATGGAAGCACCAACTTCCAGTCACATAGGCACCAACCTGTATAATAGAGAACAATGGTTCTACCTTGCACCACCCTACCACCCTGGTTTTTTTTGTTGCAACCAGATGGAAGCTACAACTCCTTGTGTTCAAGAAACTATTTGAAACTTTGAGGACAATAGTCCTCTCTAGCACCACCCTACCACCTTGTTTTCTAGCCACAACTAGATGGAATCTAAAAATCCTAGTATTCAAGTACCAACTTGAATAACAGAGGACCACAGTCTTCCCTAGCACCATCCTACCACCCTGAGATATAAATCTTTGCTTTCAGAAATTTATTACAATGATACAGTATTTATCAATGGCTTACCAGTATCATCATTATTCTGCTACACTTCTCTGATCTGCCTACATCAGTGTGTTCTTGATCGCATATTCTTGCGCTTAAGTTCTCATACAGTCTATTTTTTTTACCATTTCTTCTATGTCTAGCTTATGTTCTTCATCTTTGCATTTTCTCCCTCGGTTCATGCTGTAAAACTTCATTGCTTACATTTCGACTACTTTTTACAAAGAAACAACAGCCTCTCTCTATCACGGCATTTTTCTTTTATTCCTACTCTCATCATCCATTACACTCCACATCTCAACCGCTCAAGTCAGGAATCTCAAAAACGCTCAGGAATCATAATTCCAACGCTCAGGAACAATGATTCAACTGCTCAAGAAAAATGATTCAGTTAGTGTAACTGAATCGTAACTGATCAATGAATCATGAGATGAAACATCAACCCTTCGATCAGATTATGTTTGATCAACGTCGTTGGATTATACACGCATAGGCATTTTTTACTTTTCAATGTGTAACCTTCGATGTGGAGCTTAGCAGCGCTAGCTCCTTCCCCTATCTTTCATTGATGTGACCTTGGGCGATGATCTCATGTGACCATGCGATTGTGGGCGCGGCCAAAGGTGGTTTCAAATCAAACTTCGTTTCTCTCTGCAATTTACCTCGCGCCTCCACGTGTCCTTTCTCCAAAACTGTGGTTTCAATTGCAGCCCACCCTTAACTTTTTAAAGTTATTTCACCTTCAATCCCTACAATGTGACGAGAACGTTAATCTCATGATCTTGATGGTGCTCCTAAAATGACGGTTCAGATCTATCCTCTCAATTTTTGTGGATCAAATCTAACCTTCCTAAATCAATGGTTGTGATTTACTTCATGATTCGAGCTCCAGTAGTTTCAAATATCAAACCCTTTCATTCTCAATCGACAACTCTACCTCTACTACGGGAATTTGACCTTTCAACCATATCAACGGTTCTACAGCCCCTTTCTCGATCAACGGTCAAGATCTCCTTCGGGTCTCTGGACTTCTAAAATATCAAGTCTCAAACTTTACTTCCCCTTGAAGTATGTGGATTACTTCCATGTGTCCTATTGGATCGGACGTTTGAGGCTTACTTCGGGTCTTTACCCGAAATCCACAGATTTACACCACATATCTTCTAGATCAGACAACCCAGATCCACTTTGGATGATCCAGCGCTTGATATTTACTTCGGACGATCTAATGACTGATATTTACTTCAGATGATCGTACGATCAAGATTTACTTCGAATGATCCAACGGTCGAGAATTTATTTCAGCTCTCTGGACTTCAAGGATTTCAAATCTCAAACTGATGTTCTGGATCAGACGGCCTAGATTCACTTCAGATGATCTGACGCTTGAGATATTCTTCGGATGATATGACAACTAAGATCTACTTCATATGATCTGATGGTCGATAATTTATTTCGGCTCTCTGGACTTCGGGTATTTCAAATCTCAAATTGAAAAATATTGAAGTGATATTTTTCCGGAGCGTAACCTCCTCATAACTTTAGACCTGAAACAAATTATGTTCGTCTGATCAAGATATTAAATCAATGGCTCGATCTATCTGCGATGCATTTTTTCCTTGGATTAAATCCAATGGCTCTCCATCTTTGCTTATCCTATCCTTCCATTTATTTCTCTCTGGCGGCTGCTGAAAATTCAGGTAATCAAGATCTCAGATCTTAGCCCTTGTTTATCTTGTCCTTCCAGTTAAATTGATCCGACAGCTGACGGAAATTCGGATAATCAAATTCTCAACCATTTTTCCCCGCTTATCCTATCCTTCCACTTAAAGATATCGAACAGTCATGAGGACTCTCGAAGCAGATCCACGATCAAGGATTTGATCCTGATCACGTTTTTGTACTGCGCTTTCCCTTCCGAGCTTTGATCTCTTCATATTATTCTCTTCTCCTCCTGAGATTATGCTTTTCCTATTTTCCATCGTCGATGTTGTTCTTTCCATCAATGAAAAGAACACTCTTCTTGTAAGACATGCCAACAATCTCCCCCTTTGGAATTGATGGAAACCATGAAAGGTTGCACTATTCTGCTTAGATCTCCAACTGTAGCATCCAGAACACACCTTTTCTCCCCCTTTCACATCAATGTCAAAGAAAAATGAGAGCGACTATGTTCTCCCCCTGAACAGAGATACAATAAGCACTCTCCCCCTGATCAAATATGCAGAAGTTTCAGATGAGAACATAAATATGCAGACTATGTTCCTCTCCTGATCAAATATTTTATTGAGAGATAAATATCCCTACAGAACTCTGATTGATTTGTAAACCAATAAAATATGGCAGTTCTCCTATAAAGGACATCTCAAACTCAGTTTCCATAGAATTAGAAAACCATTGAATGGAAGGGTCATTGGTACATCCAAAAATAATGTCATCTACATAAACCAAAACAACTAATAAATCATCACCTTCAGACTTAATGTATAGGTTACTATCAACAATACCTTTCTTGAACCCTTTGTCTTGTAGAAATTTGTCTAGTCTATAATACCTGTCTCATGGTGCCTGTTTCATTCCATATAATGCCTTTTTCAACTTACAGACATAGTCAGGATTATCTTTCAGTGAAAATATTTCAGGTTGCTCCACATATACAACTTCTTCTAGATCTCCATTAAGAAATGTTGACTTAACATCTATCTGATAT
Organism: Picea mariana; assembly: GCA_032191745.1. Classification (NCBI taxonomy): domain Eukaryota; kingdom Viridiplantae; phylum Streptophyta; class Pinopsida; order Pinales; family Pinaceae; genus Picea; species Picea mariana. The sequence continues at coordinate 210,256 of JASDQU010738276.1, forward strand.
ACTTTAAAGTTCTTATGACATGCATAGGCAAGAAACATTCTGATGGCTTCCAATATTGCCAATGGTGCAAAGGTTTCATCAAAATCCTATCCTTCAACTTGTGCATACCCCTTACAGACCAATATGACTTTATTCTTAACAATTTGTCCTTGTTTATTCATTTTATTCTTAAACACCCATTTGGAGCCAATTACATTATTATCTGCAGGTCTAGGAACAAGATCCCAAGTATTGTTCTTCTCAATCTGATCCAGTTCCTCATTCATTGATTTTAACCAGTTTATATATTTACTGGATTCATTAAAGTTCTTGGGTTTGACCATGGATATGAAGGCTATATGTGATTTCTCTTTGTCTTTTATTATCCTTCTCCTGGTTTGTACACCATTGTCTTTCTCACCGATTATCTGACTTGTAGGATGATTCTTTTGAGTAATTTTGGAGGGAGGATTTGATGTTGTATGTTGATTTGAGTCTGCATGAGTATTTGTATCTTCATCTGACTCAGAGTCTTCTCTTTCTGATTATTGGACCCGTTCATCTTCAACTTCAACTATATCCTCTGTTGTTGATTCAACACTGCTTACACTCGTACCAGTTTTTCTTCATCAAATTTTATGTCAATACAATCAACCAATTTATGCAACCTCTTATTATAGAATATGTATCCTTTATTGTTTGTAGCATACCCTAAGAAGATACCTTCATCATCCCTGTCATCATATTTTCTGATATTTTCATCATTATTCTTGATATAGAACTTACTCCCAAAGAATTTAAAATTCTTGATTGAAGCAGGTCTTCCAAACCATAGTTCGTAAGGAGTCTTGTCACTTTGTGGCTTGATATGATATTTGTTAAGAATATGTACAGTTGTATGAATTTATTCTACCCAATATGTCTGAGCAATATTCCTTTCATTCATCATTGATCTTGCCATCTACTGGAATGATCTATCCTATCTCTCAACTACTCAATTTTGATGTGGAGTCTTTGGAATAGTATACTCTCTTTTGATCCCATGTTTATCACAAAACTCTTTGAATTCCCTTGAACTAAACTCTCCTCCTCTATCATACTGTACTACCTTCAATCTTTTTCCTGTTTTATTCTCAATCAGACCCTTAAACACTTTGAATTTTTTAAATGCTTCATATTTTTCTTTCAGAAAGGAAACCCATGTAAGTCTAGAATAATCATCAATAATCAACATGAAATAATTGTATTTTCATGTACCTTCATTCCTTGATGGTCCACATAAATCCATATGTACTAATTGAAGAGGTTTCTCCGTTGATGCTAAGTTCTTAGATTTAAACTGTGTCCGAGTGAGATTTCCTATTTGGCAAGGTTTGCATACAGAATCATATGGATTTGATATTTTTGGAAGATATTTTACTTCCCCATTGTTTATAAGTTTGATTAGACGATCAAAATTTAGGTGTCCAAGTCTCATATTCCATAACTAGCTTTCATCATACTTTCTTAAGTGACATTCTTCTTTTTCTTCTTTCAAAACATAGACATTGTTTTTTGTTCTTATGCCTTTTGCAATCAATTGTCCTGAATTCACATATTGTATTTTACAATATTTAGAAGTGAAAACAAATTTACATCCTCTATCACAAACTTGACTAACACTAAGAAGATTATGTTTCAAACCATCTACAAACAACACATCTTGAGCTTTCCCTTTGCCATTACTTGGACTTACCATTCATTTACCTTTGATTTTTCCTGGTGCATCATTTCCAAAGGTTACATTTCCTGATTTTCTTTCACTTAGATACAAAAACTTAATTTTGACTCCACTCATATGTTTGGAACATCCACTGTCAATATACCAGGGATTCTTTTGTCTTTGAGATGAAAGTACTAGACCACATTTTTCACTATCTTTCTTTTTCCATGTGTTGACATTTCTAGCTAAGGGTTTTACCTTGGATCTTCTTTGTAATTCTTCAGATGGTAGTTTGCATCTTTGTGGCCGAATTTATGACAGTTATAGCATTCGAGCTCATTTTTCAATAGGTCAAAGTGACTGGTGAAACTTTGTCTACTCATTGGTTGTTTAGTTATATGTTGCAAATATTGTTTATTTGTTGATCTCCTCAGTTTCATGTCTCTAAACTTAATTTGACAATTTGCAATCTTATGACCAAAATTAGAGTAGTAAAAATAGTAACCATGGAAGAAATTTTGGTACCTGAAGAATTACTTTTTTCTTGGAATTTGTTGCTCCATATTTTGATATCTTTGTTCTTGATCAAGGATCATCTTGTCTTTATTAGCTTTTGGTGGTAGATTACTCACATGGTCTGATTGTCTACTGACTTGGAACATGATCATATTTACTAGCTCTTTGATTTATGTCTGTTTGTTGCTTGAACCACTTACACAGCCTAAACCAGTCTTCAACAAAGGAGATCTTTGTTTTCTCAGAATGTCGTTTAGTTCTGCTAAGGCTTTAATGCTTGGAATATTTTGGAGATACAATGCTTTAAACTTCTCCATCTATTTTATGGTTTTTACTAACTCTTCTTCCAAGGCTTCACATCTTGCCTTCTTCTCTGATAATTGTTGTTTCAGAATGTCCTCTATTTTGTTTGCCTCTTCTAATTTCACTTTTAGTGGGGCAAAGTCTTCATCAGGTTTTTTACTATCTTTCTCAAACTATATCAGCAATTGTTTTTTCTTTTTCTTCTTAAATCTGAGTCTAGCAATTTCTTCTAGGGAACTGATCAGTTATCCTTCCAAGTCATCCACAGCTTCTTCATCATTAACATCACTTCATGTTCTTTTATTATCATAATCCTCTTTGGCCATAAACATAAAGTCATTAACTTTATCTTCACAAGAAGAGTCACTATCTATGTCTCCTGAAGAGTCATCATTGTTTACACATAAAATTTTGTTTTTACCAAATCTCTTGGATTTGTACTTCTCTTCACCTTCAGAGTTCTGGTCCTTCTTCTTGTGTTGACACTTAGATGCAAAGTGATGTATCTTTCCACAGTTAAAACATTTAAAGGGAAACTTGCCTTGGTACTTGCCTGATCCTTTCTTGAGTCTTCTCACAAATTTTGCTTCAACTTCATCACGCTCAGAATCCTCATTCTTATCTACTTTAAATGATACTTCTCTAGAGGTGGGTTTATCTCTACTAATCCTCATTTCATAATAAGTTAGAGTTCCTAGAAGTTGATCAATAGACAAAATCTAAAGATCATCCGGTTCTTCTATTGCAAAAACTTTTGGATTAAATCCATTTGGTAGAGATCTTAAAATCTTTTGAACTAAAAATGTTTCTTCAATTTTCTCACCAAGACCCTTCATGGCATTCACAAGATCCTCAACTCTTAATAAATATTTATTAATTGCTTCATCCTCATTCATCTTTAGTTGTTCAAATTTCAATCTATATGTCTGAAGTTTGGCATATTTTACTTTCTCATTTCCTTCATAACTGCTAATGATTTTATCCCACATCTCTTTGGAAAAATCAAGTTGCATTACTTTTACAAATTCGGCTTCAGCAAGCCCACTCAGGATAGAATTCATTGCCTTTACATAGAAGATAAATTCTAATTTATCATCTTTGGAATCTAGCACAACAGGTTTTGTATATCTAGTCTCTACAACATCCCAAACATCAGCACCTAAGGCCATAATGTATGTTCTCATTCTAACCTTCCAGAAAGAAAAATTTGTTCCATCAAATAGAGGAGGCTTATTGGTCGAATTTCCTTCATGACTTGTCATGTTTAATCTTATTGATCTACCTTTAGCTAAAAGGAACCCGCTCTAATACCAATTGTTGAAAATGCTAATACAACTGAGAGGGGGGGGTGAATCAGTTATTACTGTGCTTAAACAATTATTTTCCTATTGAAATATTATTAATGTTCTCCAAGTGATCATCAAGATTATGCATGTCATGAACAATAGGAATAATTAACATCAATCACACATATGATATACACAGAGACAAATATTCATGAGGAAGCCCATAAAGGGAGAAAACCTCTTCTTCTTAGAATGATAGACAGTCTTTTAAGTTCTGTACACCATCAATCTTTCAGCACCAACTCAAAATGAGGCTAAGGCCTCTTCTTTAACAAGCTACAACTTGTAGAGAGCACCAACCCTCTGGTTTCTCTACCACCCACTAGAAGGAAGCACTAACTCCCTGAGTGTTCCAGCACCAACTGGATGGAAGCACCAATTTCCAGTCACACATGCACCAACCTATATAACAAAGAACAATGGTTCTACCTTGCACCACCCTACCACACTGGCTTTTCTTTCTATAACCAGATGGAAGATACAACTCCCTGTGTTCAAGCACCCACTTGAGACTCTAAGAACAACAATCTTCCCTAGCACCACCCAACCACCCTGTTTTCTAGCCATAACTAGATGGAAGCTACAACTCCCAGTATTCAAACACCAACTTGAATAACAGAGGACCATGGTCCTCCCTAGCACCACCCTACCACCCTGAGATATAAATATTTGCTTTTGGAAATTTATTACAGTGATACAATATTTATCAATGGCTTACCAATCTCATCATTGTTCTGCTACATTGCTATGCTCTTCCTGCATCAATGTGTTCCTGTTGGCATCTTCTTGTGCTTAGGTTCTTGTACAGTCTGTTGTTTTTACCATTTCTTCTTTGTCCATCTTATGTTCTTCATCTCTGCATTTTCTCCCTCAGTTCATGCTGTAAAACTTCATGTCTTACAATTCGACTACTTTTTACAGAGAAACAATAGCCTCTCTTTGTCACGACATTTTTCTTTTATTCCTGCTCTCATCATTCGTTACACTCCGCATATCCAACGCTCAAGTCAGGAATCTAAAAAATGATCAGGAATCATGATTCCAATGCTCAGGAACAATGATTCAACCACCCAAGAACAATGATTTAGTTAGTGTAACTGAATCATAACTGATCAAGAAATCACAAGATGAAACAGCAACCCTTCGATCAGATTTTGTTTGATCAGTGTCGTTGGATTATACACACAGACACCTTTTTTACTTTTCAATGCATAACCTCCAATGTAGAGCCTAGCAGCGCTAGCTCCTTCCCCTATTTTTCGTTGATGTGACCTTGGGAAATGATCTCATGTGACCATGCAATTACGGGCGCGGCCAAAGGTGGTTTGAGATCAAACTGTGTTTCGCCCTGCATTTTACCTCGAGCTTCCATGTGTCCTTTCTCCAAAACTGTGGTTTCAATTGCAGCCCGCCCTTAACTTTTTAAAGTTCATGCACCTTCAATCCACGCAATGCAACAGGACCGTCGATATCATGATATTGACGGTGCTCCTGAAATGACGGTTCAGATTTGTCCTCTCAAGTTCTGTCGATCAGATCTAACCTTCCTAAATCAACGGTTGTGATTTCCTTCGTGATCCGAGCTCTGGGAGTTTCAAATATCAAACCCTTCTTTTCTCCATACGCCAATCTTCTAGAATCAATGATCTGTAGACACCTGTCCTTCTCAATCGACGGCTCTACCTCTACTGCGGGAATTTGACCTTTCAACCAGGTCAACGATTCGGTGGCCCCTTTCTCGATCAATGGTCGAGATCTCCTTTGGTTCTGTTGACGAGCGTAATTGACACACTGTCAACTGGAAGGTCAAATCCAGACTAGGGTTATCTAAATAACCCAATCCATTTGGAATGAAATGACCCAACAAGTTTAATGGCTCCGTTGGCCAACTAAAGTCCTAAAAATGATAAAAGAAATGAAACTAATCTAAAAGTTATGATACTAAGAATATAAGTTTAATAATTACAAGTGTTCAAATGGAAACATGAATATGTACAATGATTATAAACAGTTTATGTACAATGCACAAGATTTACGGGATATCTTGTGAAATAGATGTTTTTGGAAGTGTTTATAAAAGAGTTAAAGAAAGCACATACATTTTTTTTGTTTTTTGTTTAATATTTAAAATAAAAAACTAAAGAATGATAATCAACTATAATTGAAATAAGAATAGATAAATAGTCAAATCTAATTCAATTTGTTCTTATTTCATTAATAAATGATTTAACTAAACAATAAGTAAACCAACCTGTAACTAATTGACTAAGTTGAATTTATCTTTCTGTGCAATTCAAGATCCTGACAGTCCTACTTATGAGGTAAACCTATAACGGAACAGTGCTAATACTCCCAGAACAAACTCAAAGGTTCTTTGGAACAATAATATAACAAAAGAATGATAAATATACAGATCTTATGATAACTAATACTTATAAAGAGAGGAAACTCAATTCAAAGCATTAATGTAATCAATCATTTAATATCCAGCATAAATCAACAATATTTAAATGGTAGATTGATCACATATGTAATACGGAACAACAAATTACAGACATAATTAAAGTGCTTAATAATATGAAATACCATATGATAACCATACTAAATCTTCATCAAACATTACGATATTTCATACGATGGAGGAAAAAACATAATGGGGTAAGCCTCATACAAGTCTAAAGATAAATGATGAACAACTTCTCCATAATAGTTTTCAAAAATTATATGTCCATATTGTATCCCAGCAAAATATCCTTTCACTACTAACAATGATCACTATTTAAACTAACATGGGATTCACATAGTCTTATCATGCAAGATAGAGTGCAATCTGTTGGAAGATTGGTTGTTGTCATTGATGTCAACCCTAGTCATGGGTTTTGGACCGCAAGATTGATGAAGGTATTTGGACATGAAGGGAAATGCACATGCAGATACAACACCCATGGATTCATAGTATACATCATGTTGTTTCCAGTGGTATGTGGCACGTCACGTGGATCCTCATGGTTGAGGAGAAATGAATTTTTGAAGATGACAAAGTGAATTGAAGAAGGAAGTACATGTAGGCCATGAAGATAATTAAAGAAAAGAATTGCAAAATAAGAAAGTGTCAGGTCGGCCCTAATGTTAAAATGAAGTGACATAAATGGTATAAATAAACATCATTATACATTCATTTGATACAAGTCGAATTTCATAGGAAATAAGAAGAAAAGAAGGTCGGATTTCAAGGGAGGATGAAGTCTTTTGGTGATGTGTTCTAAGGTATGTTATTTTCAGGCCATCTTACCATTTTTCCTATAACTTTTTTTCTAGAATGATTCAGATGGTGAAATCTCTATGGTATTGATAAGACATATCAAGGTACCTTTGGTAAAAATTTCAACTCTTGATTCGCTATAATTATGGAGATACACTCTGTGGAAGATAGGGTTTGTGACCAGTCTTGGAGCTACTCAATAAACAGGTGTTCCGAGTAAAACAGTCATAACTTCTTCATAAAGAATCCAAATGAAGTGGGGCCACTTCCATTGGAAATATCACGGACTGTAGTTTCTTGTGTGAAAGTTTCAGAATCAGATGTTAAATATTGAGCGCGGGGCATGTTGTACAAGTTGAGTCTTCTGAACAGACCAAAATTGAATAAAGTCTACCATTCTTTCTATAACCTCCTTTTGGGGGGGATTCAAGGAGTGAAAATTGGAGGAGTTTTAGAGAATACATTGAGTAATATTATCTACAGGATCTGAGTACTCTAAGAATTGAAGAATTGTAGAAATTGAAGAAGTCTCAGGAAGCATTATCAGGTTCTATGTGATTATTGGTTGATGGTGATGATTTAATGTAAAGTTTTATTATCTCTCATATATTCTTGGGCGGAAGGAAGGGGAAAGGATGGAGAGTTCAACTCTCTCTTGATATTGGAGGATTGTATCTTCCTCTTGGAGATTTATCCCTCCCTTTACATTTGGAAGTTGTAGCTACCTTTGGAAGTCATTACTTCCCTTGAACAAAAACTATTGATTATTTCTCATATATTGTGCATGGTGTATTGTGGTGTATTGGTGTAACTATTATACTATTGTTCATTGATCATTGGATATAATTGAATGGTTTAAGTATAAGTTGAAAAAGGTTTTAAATTGTACTTGATACTGATTCACCCCCCTCTCAGTATCAACACAATCCCCAAAAAATAGATAGTATTACAAAAATAGTGAAACTAGAAACCACTCCTGTATGAGTTGGTTTGTCAAAATAAATCAAAGTTTTATCAACATAAAAGAAAGAAACTATTGAATTATATAGCGTATGATCCAAGATGTTCTCTCCATGTAATCAACATCATAATCATCAATTTCGTGTAGATAGCAAAACCAATTTGATATTCAGAAAATAATGCTAACTAATATTGAGAAACACATTGGCTACAGAATCATAGATTATGTAGCTAGTCTTATTATTAACAAAGGAAATAAAAATTAAATCTTCCTATTTCAATTTTTCATAACAGAATGTAATAAAATCAAATAAAATCATTTTTACCATTAGAAATTAGCAAATTAAGGATCGGACAGTTTCGAATTTATGATGTCTTTGAAGTTGGTTGTATTTTTTATGATTATATTACCTGATCTCTTATTCATAAAATTCAAATATGAGCTTTGTTTTTTCTTACCTTTACGAATTTTTCTTGCAGTAGGTTTATCATTACGGTTCTCATTAGGTTCATTTGCAAGCACAGGGGAAGATTTTCCTTTTAATTCACCCACTACCTGTTCCAATGATTTTCTAAGCAAAAGCATACATCGTGATTTCTTAACCACGGGGGTTCTCAAATAAATAGACACAGACTCATTAATTTCACAGCCATCAGGTGAAATGAAACCCTGACTTTCAGTCACGGGACTATCAAAACTGGGATTTACATTTAAAGGTAGGTTCATTGTATGGTCGGCTTGGGAAAAACCATTTTGGCTCAGGAAACTCTCCCAATTGTCCCCGATTTGTGACAGGTGGGATAGCAACAGTATTTTTATAAGCCCATGATGAAAGAGGCTCGACAGAGAGTTCATGCTCTGTATCTTAAAACATTTCAACATTTTGTATAAGCTTATTAACAGGTAGAATGACATGTTCAATTCAAACCCTATGAATAACATAATCAGTCATATGAATCCTTGAGCAAAAACAAAACAAAAAAATTTTACCTCAACCGAAATGGAAATTCTGAGATATTTCCCTCCAAAGGTCAAGACGTATCTCTAACATAGTCCACTTTCTGGAGAATCTTCCTAAGTGGACAGTAATTGATCCCATTTTGGAAATGGGTTTCCGATGATTTCCCCAAATTTTTAACCGTTTGCCCAGAAAACCTCCCGCGAAAACATGTCTCATGTATGCAATTATGGGTTTTTAAAAAAAAATAAACTCAGAGTCACTTGGTTCAATTCAAACCACAGGATCCATGGTCACTGTCAAATAGACACAGTAGATATCACAGGAGATAGGCTTTAGCTTCCAATAAACAAGTAGCGGAGAGAGGTTTGTGAAAAACAAAATGGCCCGAAAATTATGAAGTTTGGAGACTCTCATGCTTGATAAAAATGAGTTTGGAAAAACGAAATACCAGAGGGTGCATAGAACTATGAACCATTACTCATAATGAATACCAAACCCTCCAACAATATCAAATGCCAATTCGAATAATGAATGGGTTCATTAATGCACAGGACAACAGGGTGAGGTGTAGTCATGGGTACGTCAGACCAGTACCAAGTGACATGAAAGTTGATCAGATTGTTGAGGGCATGAATCACATATCAATGTTAATCCTATGTTTCACGCATTCATACATTTCAAAAATATAACCAAACGATCAACCATAGAACCGATTAAGTCATGATACCCATAAGGCATAAATATTGTGGTGGTGATTTAATCAATGAGTTTATAAAACTTGAATTTTAACAACATATGGGTGCCTTCAAAGTGAAATTTCTTATGTAGAAACTATAACTACAAAATCATTACCCAAACCAAGTTTTTATTTAAATCCATGCTTACAGTCATGAATTTTTAAAAAACAAAACAAACGAAAGATTAAACGAAAAACTCATAAGATAAGTTTAGCCCAATTAATCTCCTTGAATCCAAAAGACAGAATGACTTTTAAAAGTAAGGAGGAGGAAGACACATAAGGATTTTATCCATTTATGATGACTTTTAATTATGATAAAATTTGACAGAATTGGTGGCTGCCAACAATGGTGACACACTAGGTGAAGCAGTTATCTCTGCATCACTAGAAAATTTATATCAGGGGCTTAGATGACATAATTGTTTTAGAAACAATTAACAACAGATCACGGATTTCAATCATAACTCAGTAACGCGGTTTAGCATTGGATATATTTCTGTCCGAAAATGTTGTCTGGTATCTTATTTAGATCAAAGGTGTAGCGATGTTTATACAGATGACTTCGATACCATCTACAGGGACATTGCTGCCAGCAGRAATCCACAGCCTCGACAAGGATGTCATTTAACCCACTCTAGTACCTCTATCCTGTCCAAGAATCGTCCATTCATGATAAAAACATTTTCTCACTTGATCAAATTTCACGGCGTACCTAAGAATCTTCTTAAACCTGGCATTGCTTTGCTKCCTGCGRGCATGTTCAGTACCCCGACGAAGTTGCCTTGGTATCATGAGTGCATTTACCCACTGCCAGCAAACTTGTTCAGTGTCCTGACGGGTTTTCAAACACTTCTCACACATTGTAATGCTTTCAACTTTCTAGAATTTGTTTATAATTTCCAAAAACTTCATGATATTCAAGACAACAGAGTTATACTAAAAATATCATAGTTTGGAATGAAAAGTTTGTTCATTTACAAATTATTTTTCTATTTTGATTACTTCCATCATGATTCAAACAATTAGATTTATGTTAAGAAATCATCTCTAGGATGGGGAAGCACACTGAGTTTTTCTCATTAAAACAGAGGTGGTGTTAGAAGTTTTTTAAGGATAATCATGTTTTCCTATGATTTTAATGAGAAACCAGGAACATTGTTTGAACAGAAACTTCCCTCTGTTGATCTAAGTTTTAGCACTTACTGCTCAGGTGCTTGAAAAGTTATCAACTAATTCTAAAGAATAAGATTTATGATTCCCTTCAACAAATGAAATGGTGATTCAGACATAATTATTCAAAAAACAAATCAAAATCAAGCAAAATGAAAAGAACCAAAATCAAAAACAAAAAAGAAAATTAAAAATATTTACAAGAGGGTGGATCTGCAATTATCAAGCGAAATATTTCTTTGAGAGACTAAAAGAAAAAGAGGAAAATCCTTATTAATATGAGTGTAGTCCTACTCATGGCACCTTGGGTTAGGGTTGAATTGACAGTTCAAATTTACTTATCTCTTTATTTAAAATTTTCATGATGATACTGCGTTTTTTAAAAGAAATGTTCAATGAAAAGCTGAGAGAAAAGGGTCAAAGTGGACTTCCCTGACAACAGTCGTATTATGGTTCTCTTGGTGCACTCACTTGTGTTCATAACTTCATTATTACAAATAGAAACAATGAGAAATAAAACTAAAGAAAACCTACTCCTAAAGCTACTCTAACTACTAAATAGATCAAAACGCTAAGTAAAATGGTATTTCCAGTGCAGCCACAAGAGCATCTTTAATCCTGCAAGGCGTAGAAAGTTGAAAATCAGAACAAAAGAATGTAGTATTTGCAGATACAAAAGAAATATGTTATGCTTACCCCCTATATATTCATTTTAAAAAAAAACAAGCACAACCTTACCATTCTTTTGAAACTTATTGATGTATGAATCCTCCAACCATTCTGCAATCTTGTCGTGATATGGTTCATAATGGCATGGACGAGTATAATTAAGTTTGGAAATCTTATCAAGATTATGGGGACCTGACATAATCATCAGCCGAGGCCGAAGTGCCCCATCCTCCTGACAATTCTCCAAGTGTTCATCAATTTCTTCACATGGAGGATCTAAGAGAAATATGTCATGCTTACTTCCTAGATATTTAGGTAGAAACAAAGTAAGCACAATTTTATCTTTATTATGAAGATTTTTTAGATACGAATCTTCAAGCCATTCTAAGATCCTATCATAAAAATTAGGAAGCAAAATATGACTTTGATGAAATGGATATATCAATGGGGAACACATCATAAGAGGATTCATAACATCAATTAGATTATTGGTTTGAACGCTTCCTTTGATGAGATTGATCGTTTCAAAATGTGAAGCATAAAAATTAAAATTTGAACTAATCAAAGAAAGAATATGCAATGTAGAATATTTGATCTCCATAGGAATGAGTGCATTGTCTTTTTCAAAAATAAACCGTGTAAAGTCATCTTGCAACATGTCATTTTTCCATGCGAGTGATGAAAGTGAAAGAGCATCAAATCCGACTTCAAAAATGTTATGTATGGAATTAATTTCACCAAATCTTGGCACATCAAAAAGATCTGATTGTGATGGAAAAGAGTAAGATACCGTGGGTAAAGTATCATCTCTACGATAATCTAAGAAGAGATCAGGGTATAAAGAGTAAAAGGAATTAGAAATGAGCACATGAAAAGAATCCCTTGAGTTATGATATTTAGCAATGGTATTCTCAAGACATTCTTCTTCACTTGCCTTAACTTTCACTCTGTTTTGGTAATAAATTCTTCAACATAATATGATCATCTAGATTTGCCTCCTGTGTGGTAGATAATTCAAAACTTTCATGACAAACATCTAATCTTTCTGGTGGATAAGGTATGATTTGTGGATGAAGGTTTACGATTTCTTCTTCCAATTGAAAATCTACATCTCTAATCAGTTTCATTGGAATGTTAGAATGCTTAAGATCAATTTCATCACCTAAGTGTTCTTCAATAACTGAATTTAAGTATCGATTAGAACAAGAGTTAGAAGAATGAGGAAATTCAACTTGACACAACATTGAATCTTCTTCCACAATGGTAGAGGACTGAAAATACAATGATTCTGAGGAAAAACCAATTTGATTGTCAGTAAGAACCTTTTCAATAGATTCTACCTCCCTTGCTTATTCAAAAATTTTGTATGGATTCCTCTCATCCTGCGAACAAAATTCTTCTCACAATTGAGTGGTAGGATTTGTAACTGATTCATCACTCACGATTGAATATGACTAGATGAAAGGGATGCAAGAATCATAGAGGATATTTAGTACAAATGACATGTCATTAAGATTAAATTTACAGAGAACATGATGGACTCTTATTGAAAAACCTTTTGGAGATGAATTGTCATTGATTAGTAAAGTGTGAAATTCTTCAAATAATTGATTGTAATCATAGATTTCAAAAGCATCTACAAATTCCTCTACAAACTGAAACCAATCAAAAATGTGATATGTCAGAAAAGACTCAAACCAATGTTTAATCCAACCCCTAAAAGTAAAAGAAAACAATCTGCATAAAATATTTAAATCAGAAATATCATGATTGATGCATTTACAACAAAACTTGTTAAGATGGTCTTTAGTAGATACATTCCCCCACCGTCAAAGGTGATTTTGGACAAGCGAGAGACTGTCTCATTGGGAATATCAGGTACTGAGAAGTGAAAAGCATGTTCCCACACAATGATTTGGGGAGCCATGGGGAATTAAATACATTCGAAACAAAGACTCCTACAAGGCCAGCTTGTCAGCCTGGACTGCCTTCTAATGCATTTTAAGATTAGACAAAAGAAGAATTTATAAATATGGAATTATGACAGGCTGAGGGATAAAACATTTAATCATTAAATTTACCTCGACCCTCCCTCTGGCACCATTTGTTGACGAGCGTAATTGACACACCGTCAACTGGAAGGTCAAATCTGAACCGGGGTTGTCTAAATAACACAAGTCGTTTGGAATGAAATGACCTAACGGGTTTAATGGCTCCATTGGCCAACTAAAGTTCTAAAAATGATAAAAGAAATGAAACTAATCTAAAAGATATGATACTAAGAATATAAGTTTAATAATTACAAGTGTTCAAATGGAAACATGAATATGTACAATGATTATAAACAGTTTATGTGCAGTGCACAATATTTATGGGATATCTTGCGAAATAGATGTTTTTGGAAGTGTTTATAAAAGAGATAAAGAAAGCACATACATTTTTCTATTTTCTGTTTAATATTTAAAATTAAAAAAAAAAACTAAAGAATGTTAATCAACTATAATTGAAATAAGAATAGATAAACAGTCAAAGTTAATTCAAGTTGTTCTTATTTCATTAATAAACAATTTAACTAAACAATAAGTAAACTAACCTGTAACTAATCGACTAAGCTGAATTTATCTTTTTGTGCAATTCAAGCTCCTGATTGTCCTTCTTATGAGGTAAACCTGTAACAGAACGGTGCTAATACTCCTAGAACAAACTCAAAGGTGCTTTGGAACAAGAATATAACAACAAAATGATAAATATACAAATCTGATGATCTTATGATAATCAATGCTTATAAAGAGAGGAAACTCAATTCAAATTATTAATGTAATCCATCATTTAATATCCATCATAAATCAACAATATTTAAATGGCAGATTAATCACAGATGTAATATGGAACAACAAATTACAGACATAATTAAAGTGCTTAATAATATGAAATACCATACGATAATGAGACTAAATTTGCATCAAGCATTATGATATTTCATAGGATGGAGGAAAAAACATAATGGGGTAAGAGTCATACAGGTCTAAAGCCAAATGATGAACAACTTATCCATAATAGTTTTCAAAAATTATATGTCCATAATGTATCCCAACAAAATATCCTTTCACTACTAACAGTGATCACTATTTAAACTAACATGGGATTCACATACTCTTATCATGCAATATAGAGTGCAATCCCCAAAAAATAGATAGTACTACAAAAATAGTGAAACTAGAAACCACTCTTGTATGAGTTAGTTTGTCAAAATAAATAAAAGTTTTATCAACATAAAAGAAAGAAACTACTGAATAATAGAGCGTATAATCCAAGATGTTCTCTCCATGTAATCAGCATCATAATCATCAATTTCATGTAGATAACAAAACAAATTTGATATTCAGAAAATAATGCTAACTAATATTGAGAAACACACTGGCTACAGAATCATAGATTATGTAGCTAGTCTTATTATTAACAAAGGAAATAAAAATCAAATCTTCCTATTTTGATTTTTCATAACAGAATGTAATAAAATCTAATAAAATCGTTATTACCATTAGAAATTAGCAAATGAAGGATCAAACAGTTATGAATTTATGATGGCTTTGAAGTTGGTTGTATTTTTTATTATTATATTACCTAATCTCTTATTCATAAAATTCAAATATGAGCTTTGCTTTTTCTTACCTTTACGAATTTTCCTTGCAGTAGGTTTATTATTACGGTTCTAATTAGGTTCATTTGCGAGCACATGGGAAGATTTTCCTTTTAATTCGCCCACTACCTATTCCAACAATTTTCTGGGCGAAAACATACATCGTGATTTCTTAACCACGGGGGTTCTCAAAGAAATAGACACATACTCATTAATTTCACAACCATCAGGTGAAATGAAACCCTGAATTTCAGTCACGGGACTATAAAAAATGGGATTTACTTTTAAAGGTAGGTTCATTGTATGGTCGGCCTGGGAAAAACCATTTTAGCTTAGGAAACTCTCCCATTTATCCTGAATTTGTGACAGGTAGGATAGCAACAGTATTTCTATAATCCCATGATGAAAGAGGCTTGAAAGAGAGTTCATGCTCTTTCTCTTAAAACGTATCAACATTTTGTATAAGATCATTAATAGGTAGAATGGAATGTTCAATTCAAACCCTATGAATAACATAAATAGTCAGATGAATCTCTGAGCAAAAACAAAACAAAAAATGCTTACCTCAACCGAAACGGAAATTCTAATATCTTTCCCTCCAAAGGTCGATACGTATCTCTGAAACGGTCCACTTTCTAGAGAAAATTCTTGTGGACAATAAATGAGCCCATTTCGGAAATGGGTTTCCGACAGTTTCCTCAAATTGTTAACCGTTTGCCCAGAAAGCCTCCCGCAAAAACATGTCACATGTATGCAATTACGGGTTTTTTTTTTTAAAGAAACTCATAGTCACTTGGTTCAATTAGAACAACAGGAGCCATGGTCATTTTCAAATAGACACAGTAGATATCACAGGAGATAGGCTTCGGATTCTAATAAACGAGTAGCAGAGAGAGGTATGTGCAAACTAAAATGGCCTGAAAATTATGAAGTTTGGAGACTGTCATGCTTGATAAAAATGAGTTTGGAAAAATGAAATACCAGAGGGTGCACAGAACTATGAACCATTACCCATAATGAATACCAAACCCTCCAACAATATCAAATTCCAATTCAAATAATGAATGGGTTCATTAATTCACAGGACAACAAGGTGAGGTTGTTATCGGACTAATCGGTAGGTGCGGACACTAACAGATCTCCCTAGATCCACCTGGATCTAGAACAAAATAGGACAGGACATGTCTCTTTCCCTAAGTTATGACCATTGAATTAGCTAGTAAGGAGGAACAAGTAACATACCTTTGTATTGCTTCCTTGGGTCTCTGTTGCTCCTGCTTCGCTCCGGTGCTCTCGTGAGGTCAAGTCCAAGACAACACAAACCAACCAAAGTGAAGATAGCAAAATGTATTCAATTGTCAACTTATGTGTATGATCAAGGAATTACACAATAAAGTAAGAATGACTTTATGGGAAAAGGACATGCCACTGTATCATATTAATCGAAAGTAGAAGATACAACTTGATCACCTTGATGTCGCAAGATTTCTTTCGGTGACTCTTGGTTCCAACACACACACTTGCTTTGTCCTTGCATGAAGAAGATCCAATTCCTCTTGATAGACCTACTAGAGTCTCCAAGCTTCTGTTCAATCTGGGTTCTTCACACAATTCCTTCACCAATTCTTCAATTAATCTTTCTTAACCTTTTCCATGAGAATCTTTTCAATATATAGGAGAGGGTGAGATGGTTACATGGATGAGAATGATCCCACCAAATCAGGGAAACCAGTAAAATGAAAACCATTCAAATGCCAACCCATTTTATAGAAGATTCCCTTCTAGAACCCTCGAGACTTCATATTTTTCCCAAGCTTGAAAACAAGTTCGCACCCTATATATAGAGCACAGTGCGAGAAGTTTGCACACTAGATGAAGGTGGCTTGCGAGAATGGGTCATTCTCGCACCCTAGGCTATAGGCAGCCTGCGAACTCACTTTGAAAATATGTTTTCTGGAAGGAGATAAATGCCACTTTTCTCAGGAGAAAGTTCTTGTTGGGAGCCTGAGTACACCATTGTTAATACATCACCAAGATGACCAAAATCATGTGTAATAGAATGCCCCCCAAAGTATGAGGCTGGAATCAGTGACAGCCGAAATACTTTGTAAACTACGTGTGTGTGTCAGAAACTATGAGTGCACCTACTCGGAAAACTGCAAACAACCAAGCATCTACAGAATATCATACTAGTTCTAAGATAGGCATTCCCATACTCAGATCACATATAGATAACATCATAAACATAGGTCATGGCCACCAAGAATACACCGTGGATCCATGCTATCAAAATATCCAATTGCCACGATACATACAAAGTGGATCTATGTGTCAGTAAATTATACATATTCCATCACAACCTGGATCAAAGAGATGAGATCCAGGGTCTTCAATCCCGTCACCTGAAAGTACGAATCTAACCATGTGATTACATGTGTTCAAGTCGAACATGGTAGAAACCACTTGATTACCGGTCATTGATGAAACCGTTAACAAGTGCGAGGGAAATCACCATTAATGTCAATGACTCCCAAGGTACACTAGTACAATCCATCGAATGTGAATAAATGAGATGAGGTCGAACATTCGATGGAATCTCCCGATCAGGGGTCAATGATGAAAACCCACTGTCGAAAACGAGGAAACCTGCCATTGAGGCATGCAAGTTCCAAGGTACCAAATAATTTTTGATTCTTGTTTCCGGATAATGATCTGGAGTCGAAGGAACAAAACTCATCACAGGAGGGCCTTGATGTATCCCCCATCAATGACATGAAATGAGTAATAGATTTTGAAGCTGAAACAGAGTATGATGTAAGTTGGACTGGACACAAGGAAGGCCGACACGGAGAGAATGGACAACTGCAGATGGCTGACTCGATAGAGGTTTCAGATGAACTTCTCTTGAACATATGAATGACACGACCAATGATTTGGTAGCATTGACTCAGAGACGACCCAAGATATGACCTTGTAGCAAGTCAAACAAGAGACAAATGGATTTCCCAAACCAACTTCAAATAATGAATAGAGGGGTCTCATGTTCAAGAGCGACACTTACTACCAATAATATGAATACGAAAACACATCCCTTTCCCAAATTTCCCCCCACCATTTCTGGCGAGTAACTCTTTATTTTTATGCAAGATTGAGGAGGATAACATATGCTTGTTGATGTAAGCTCATCCTTTAGATGAGTCCTTCGGAGTATGTTTAACGAACCCTAGGAAGGAGTGGTTTGGTCCCATTATGAGTCTTTTGATGTTTGTTTAACGAGTCCAAAGATAGAAAACTTGAAGGTTTTTCATGATTATAGAGTCTGGAAAAATACTCAAAAGAGAACTCTCTCAGTTCCTTTTTTGTAAAATAGTGTTATGAGACCGGAAAAGAGATAAATTATCGCTCAACAGACACTTTCTTCAAATACTTTAACGAGCATGAAAATAGCAAGGTTCCTCGATGATCTTTTCATGTTTAGAGAGTCTAAAAAGAGCTTAAAGAGGACTCCTGGGGGTTCCTTTTTCGTATAACCTTGTTGAGCCCGAAAAAGTGATAAAAGTGTGCTCAATCACGTTCTCATGTATTTTCGAGTGTGAGAACGGACAAAGACCAAGCTCGAGGTTTTGTGCAAAAAACCATAAAAAAACAACCTAAACATCCGACGAAAAAGAGAAAAAAATTGTATCCCTGTGTATGGACGTCGAAGTCGTTATGCCTGCAAAAGGTCGCACTCATAGGGGTATTAGGCATTAGGTTTAATAAATAAAACAATTATAAAAAAACATCAAAAATGGTAAAAGTAAATATAAGTGGGTAAAAGTTATTTTTACCATAGTCATTGTAACTTTGCCAATATTTTAGCCCAAAACCCATGTTTTGCCCTTGAATTTCGACGCTCTATTGTGGAAGGTACGAGCATCCATTCAGCGAACCGTCTCCGGCAGTGAGGTAAGCTCCTTGTCTTCTATCGTTTCATGGTTCAATTTTTAATTTTCATTGTTAAATTCAAGTTTTTGAGCTTGTTTTAGGGCTCAAATTTGCGTTGAGGAATTCTCGCAGGATAACCACACGGGACCTGCGAGAATGCATCATTCTCATAGGTGGCCCCAAAGGCACCTGCAAGAACCTCGCACTGTGCCAAAGGGGCACCTACGAGAACCGTAAAGTGAAAAGTTTCTTTAATGTTTTCTCAATGAAAAATGTACCAAGTGTTGAAGAGAGTTGTTGACCTTCTTCTTATGTCTCTTATGTAGGCATTTGGCTATCACCATGGTTTTGGAATGGTGTGAAAGAGAACATGAAGAAGATGATGTTGTTTTCGAGAATAACCCGGGCACCGTTGCCGCTTTGCGATACTGTGGTCTCCTGAAATTCTTTCAGATTCTGGGTATGAGGGCCCAAGTCAGCCTGTTGGAGTACCTCGTTCATATGTGGGATGTGGACCAACAAGTATTCCACGTAGGGGTCCACACATTGTCCTTGGATATCGAGTGTTAAGGTCCTAACCCGCACATAGGTAGATTAATGTATTCGGATGTAATAAAGGTCAATATTAATAAGACCTTTCAATAAAATAGAATAAGGCGGATGTAAGAAGACCTAATAGAAGCTTCCGCTTCTAGAAGGATCTTCCTCTAGATGCTTCTTTTTAGTATAAATAGGA